>WHPZ01587845.1:0-12616 GCA_016617965.1 Macrosiphum rosae | reverse complement strand
ATATATTGTATAGTACTAATATACTATAGTCAAAAGTGGTCCGAGAAATATGAAATTTTCTCGAAGGAAATATTAAAATTTTTTTTTTCAATATAATAAAATGTGAAACTATTCTACTATGACAACACTGAATAATCGGCGTTCATGAATTGTATCATAAGACTGAAATCATAGTCCAATCATCGACCGCCGCCAGTCAACCAATTCTGCGGTATCGTCGAATATTCAGCGGATTCCGGCGTTACTTCAATATAAAATGTCCCTTTTTAGGGCCAACACGCTATACCAACCCCGGCGCTTACTTAAGCTGTCCGACCCGAGCCAGGTTCATCGTCGGAGTACCGCTTATTTAAGTTTGTACCGACGACGGCCGGCTCCCATGCCCGATATTTGTCTTAATAAAACATACATAAAATCATAACTCATTGTATATGGGTAGAGTCCGGCGATTACCCGACTAAAACCCAAGCGCCTCCGATTGCGTCGACTCACTTAGGTATATAAGTCTGGTCGGCACAAATCGACGCTTTACTCAGCCCCAATATTGTTAATATAAATATATTTAATATAGAAATAGAAACGCCTGATAACCGAAAACGAATAAGTTTACTATTTATTTACGATACGGGCCGTCCCATCCGGACGAACCGTTTCAGTGTATTATCTATAATAAATATGTGATAAGTATATAATACCTATATTTTATATTATTAAATGAATCTATTAAAAATTATTAAGTGAACCCCCCCACCCCTATAGAAAAATCCTGAGCACGCCTCTGTATGCCATGCATAATTTATGGTCCGTTTTTGTAATATATATATTACATGTATACAATATTCTGAAGTTATATTTGCTACATTATGGCGTATAATATATACCTATACAATGTACGGTCCATTTTGTTAGGTTAAATTACGTTAGCACTGCATTCGCACAAGACTCGAGTTTTTAAACCATCGTTGGTCCTTGGTTGGATTTTTTTTTGACGACAAACGAGATACTATGACAAAAAAGCTCTTTTTATGAGTAAACGAATTCTTAGTATTTATTTATTTATTTTGAACAACATGGTCAAGCCGAATATACTGTCTAATAAATAATAATAATCAAACTCGAAGTATAATAACAGGATCAGACATATTTGGGACACGTCACACGTTATATTACATTATGATAAATTGCAATTATCTTTAGTTTAGAATCTAAACTTTAGATTAAGATGTACGTCATGGATGGTAGGTACTTAGGAAAAAATCAATTTTTTCGTCAAATGCTGCTAAATGATTTTCGATAACGGGAAATGAACGAAAACAGCATATACAATTAGTATAGACAAGTAAATGATACCATATAATCCTATAAAATCCGTGGTATTATGGGTACAACTACTAGAGTATATACTATATAATATAATCCACAGTAGGATAAAAAAAATAAAAGGTGTTAACCATAGAACTCTGTTAATTCCAAGTTCTAACACATTGTAATCAATTAAAACTAACGATCGTAAAACATTTAAACATTATTTCACCGTGATTATATTTCTATCTTTATATGTCTACCAAAAACAAATAGTTGTTTTCCTTAGTATCTTGGAACTGGCCGACTAAACCTCAGAGTGTCCCTACGGCCCTCGCCAACTCTTATAGAGGTCAGGAGGTGCTGCGAGTAGAGGTAATTGTGTGGAAAACATAATTCATTACATATATGGCGATGGCAGACCGGATGAATTATAGCAGGTACCTGCAGTATTTCTTCAGCGATATAATATATAATAATATGTATATACATGATCACAAACTGTATCACGTAACTCGGTAACTATAATATTATAGTGTGCGTTTTTCCCAACAAGGTCACCACCACCACAGCCACCACCACCATAATCACTTTCTTCTCCCTCTAGTCCCTCGCAACATCTTCGTATAAAATACGAATTGCCTGCCGTCACCCATCCAATATCCATTTGTAGTCACCATGTCGGGATCGAAAATCGCCGGATTCTCTCTGCCGTCCAAAGCCGTTTGACGGTTTTTTCGTTGTTTTTTCGTTCATTTTCATTCTTGTTTGAACCGTTTGTCCAGTGTCGTAACGATAACAATAGTAAAATTAAAGTAGGTGCAATACGTGTACCGTTATTCTGTATTTTTACGATTGTTTGATTTTCGTTTCGTTTTTGCGCCTACGAAGTTAAAACAGACTTAATGTGAACCGAGGATAACCTAAAGGATTCTTGATAGTAATTTGGATTAGACGATTACAGTAAGTATATATACATGTACTTTCAGTTCAGCCATTGAACTTGCCATTTTAGTATATTTTATACTTGCACGACTAACTTAAAAACGATTCTCTATTGATGATTTTTGTAAGATTTGAAGTTTTTTTTTTTTTATCGATTTTACAACCTTAGATACCTAGGTAATTTTATTTAAATATAATATAGTTTATCAATTTAGAAGACTTTTTCAACGAATGTTTAAAATATGAATTATTATAAGTTTACAGCCAAAAAATATTTTACTCTTATTCAAGTAGCTGTAATATCCTCACCAATTTGCTTTCGCATATTGTTTTGTGTTTGCAGCAAATGTAATTTCAAATTAAAAATCTATACTATTGAAATATAGGTAAATTCCCGCGGAAAATTAGTTATTTTAAAACGTTTTATTAGTTTATCATTATATTTTATATACTTTTACAATAAAATATAATATAAGTTGAAAGAACATTTTCAAATTGAAAAAATATATTTATCGATGTACCTAATGTACACATACTTATCAGAAGTTTATTTAAAAATTGGCTAAAAGAGAAAGGTGAAAATTCATTATGATGCATTCATAACAAAATAATTAATTATTTTTAACATACGAGTATTTAATAAATAAAAAATCACTCCAACGCTCTTATATACCATCTCCATTTACATGTATGATATAAAGTGATTTATTTACATTTATAGTGCCTTTATATTATATTATTTTATAAGTTACACGTTTTTTAATTAATTTAAAATAGGAAATGAATGAACTAATAATTTTATTTTTACTTTAGATGACTTTTGTTATTTTTTAAGTACCTAACCTCCTATATAGACATATTATATCGCAATATACAATCAGCTCATTATTACTCATTCTTTTGTTAATTTATTGTATAGTTAACACTGTAGTTTGATCAGTGAAATTTAACCAAAAAACAAATTATATGTCCTAACAATATTTTAAATTAACTCGAAACTAATACATAAAATTAAATATTTGACAACATAATTGCATTACTAAATATTTTTAGTACGATTCTCGTGGCTTACTGCACCACAACAGGACGTTCGGAAATGGATAATCTGTGGATTATATCATAATTTCTGTATACGGTCCAATAAATAATTTGAATCAGTACCGTTTTAGGTTTTTTTTTTTTTTTTTTTTTAAATCCAAGTTTTATATAATCAAACAACAGGAGGTGAGATATAAGCGCTTTTATTTTCAGTAACTCACGTTCACATTTAATCGAATATCAGCCTTTCTTGTGAAATTGCACTTTGAATGAAAATATTAAAACGAAGTATGATTATTATTGTATGAAAATAAAATGAATAACAAGACTCGTTGTTTTAATAAATTGGTCTGCTCGGCATCAAAATGTAGAACGATATAGATACTCATTACTCGCATTAGCATGATGTTTAAATAAACGATTGATAAATATTAAATTATAAGTTTACACTACAGAAAGGTGCTATAATAGAGTACCTAGGTGGTATTCATGAAACTGCGGTACCAAATGTTATAAAATCGGTTAAAAAAAACTGATTGAATGATACGAGTGTATCGAATTATTTGAGTATTTATTTCGATAGCTGGACATATTCATTTCTGCTAAATCGAATTTTATTTTTATGTTTTTTTATAGATGAGGGCGTATTTGTTGGCAACGGCATGTGCGGTCTTCTTGAACATGGCTTTAGCTGTTTTACCGAACAAACGTGATGGTGAGTGCTACATACTAAAACAGTTTAAAAATCTGCCCAACAATCGAATTTCTCATCTCTCTCAAGAGAAAATTCAACAGATTTTTTATTAAAACCTTACACTTAAATTTTATATTAAATATAACTCGTTCTAAAAAAAAATTGAATTTCTATCATTTTATTAATAATCAATTACGAATTCCAATTTTATTTCTTAGTTTAAATTATAGAGGTATTTTCTTTAATATAAATTATACTGTGAATTTTCTTTTTTTGTATACACTTAGAAAATTGTAAGATTAAATTGTAATTGTGCAATTTATGCTAATAGATTAGCCGGTAATGACCAAAACTGAATTAACCTTGACAACGAAAATCGTTTAAAAATTATGCAAATAATATAATGATAATAATATTATGATGTTGTATTTATATTCAACGTGACTGCACCAGTGGTACTATACCGTCATACGCTAAAAACATGTAGCCAAAATCATAATATAAAATATTATATCCATCGCAATAATATGTAGGTTTATGCAAAATGTTGATTAATAGTTAAATTAATTACTGTTGTGAATTGTGATTGACACAATATATATAGGTAGTAAATCCGATTGTGTATAAAACAATAACTGAAAGCTCACGTTTGCAGCGGAAATAAATTGTTAACATTATTAGAGCACATTAGCACCGACAATGAATATTATAATAACAAACATTCGATGGAAAAAATACAAATCATCTCCAATTATTTTCTCCGTACCTGTCTATATGCCGCTTGATTGATGACAAAATTGATTTTCTCGTTCTAATGGAATGCATAATAATAATAATAATAATATATAACACGCGTATCACGATGTGTTACTATCACAATATTATATGTCACTGCTGAATTGGAAAGTTACAATGGGTCGAGAAATGTATACTTTTAGTCGGTTTTTGGAAACTTGGATAGGTATACGCACATTTAATCCTCAGTTATTATTTTAATTTAAATAAAAAGATATCTTTACCAATATTCGAAAAACAAAAATTAATTTATCGATAATTTCAAAATAACTACTAAAAACAGTGGTAAAGTCAAAAGGATATAACGAGTAATTTACCGACCGTGTTTCGGCGTTGAAAATGAACACATTTTTTACATTTTTTTTTTTTACTACAGTCAAAATGAAATTGAGAGATTTAGAACAATTATTTTAAAGACGTTTACAAACCTACTATGGATTTTGAAACGATTTTTGATGTTTGAAACTGTGGTCCACAGGTTTTCTGGACCATATCGTTTATTGGTCTGCCGTACTTAAAAGCCATTAATTTCCCAATTTCAGTGCACCGATATAAGACGAGCGTGCACAGACTTTCCAATTCTGGGGACGTACTGCGCCGCAATGCGTGAGACGTGGAGATACATATTATAATAAGTAATAACGTCCGATAAATTATAACACCTACTCAGTTATAATAATAATACCTATGTAATCTTCGCCATCGCGGACAAATGACATCGTGACAATAACGTGTATAATGTGCATACCCATTTATTAGCCGTATTTCATGCACAATAGACGTCACGACAGCGGCGACGACAGCCACGGCGGTGGCGTGTGCGTTTCCACGTAATATATTTTATATATTATACCAGATACCTAAAGACGTCATCTACCCATGATACCTCTAAATACGTATTACCCAGTGCAAATGTATAATATCAATGCGGTGTGAGAACGGAACGATTTGACACGGGACGGATCGGTGCGGCGCGGTCGCCGCGTCACTTCCTACATTCGTTTAGTGTGTGAACTGGCTAAACACGACAATAACGCGGCGGTGACGGCGACACGAAGCCGACCTGCCAGATGATAATAATAATAATAATTGGTCTTACGAAACAATAACAATGTGCGTCGGGGACCGGAAAGACGCAGCCACCGCCGCCGAAAAAATTCAATTGCCGGAAACTGACCGTCGCGTTTCCGCCGCCGCCGCCGCCGCCGCGTGCGATACTCCTGCAAGAGACGCGCCGTCTGGACGTCTGTGCGGGTCACACGCCGCCGATCGGCACCGTCGCGGTCCGTCGCCCGAGAGAGGTGCTGTTTGTAATACTTATTATAACACATTATGTAACATCCGACGCGGTCGGAAGACAAATATTATCACCGATTATAATAACGTAAATCATAACAATACGATATGATACCCGTTGGCACCTACACATTTTTCGGTAGAGAGTCGAAACACGACGAACTGTCGGCATAATAATATTATTATGGTCACAACGGGCGATATAATATTATTATTATTATTATGGTCACAACGGGCGATATAATATTATTATTATTATTATTATTATTATTATTATTATTATAGTGGCGTCATTCCAGTGCCTACATAATATTCACTGTTATAGGGTGCCTGCGGAAAGATTATCGAGCGATAAATAAATTCAACCATCGGCAGCGAAGCTGATCGATTCGTGCGGCGGCAAAGCCAAATAATTCGTTCACGACGCTCATATTAATATTATGGTGGTGAAACCGACTATACGATTTGATTTTCGAGTCTACCGAGTGACTCCGTTTACTCCGTTCGAAAATTACAAAAACTGACAAAATCAGAATTCGAACTTTAGTTGTCGACGAACGAATACAATTAATAATTATTTGATATTTTGTTAGGTAATTAATAATTTATTAGCTTATTGTGAGATTTATTTTGAAATTACAATTTTAATCATTTTGATTTTTTCAACAGTCAAAGTTTAGTCGTTACCTATAAAATGTGGATAGCTCAATTTATTTACTACAGGTATTAGCTAGTACCTACTAACTTTTATAAGAAATCTTAGTAAATATTTTTCGTCGAAAGATATCAAAAAGTTCATAACAACAATGTGTTATAGAAAACCTATATAGGTACATCGTAAATCGTAAATGTAATAATAATTATAATTATTGTAGAAAATATTTTAGTCAAAAAATCTAATTTACAAAACCTATTGTTGTGATGACAACAACATAGTTTTCGTATTGAAAAGTGCAGAGATTTAATTTCGTATAGAAAAATAAATACAAAATAGCCCTAAGTAGTTCAGTAAAAAAGGACAGTTCAAACTTAGCAATACATTTTTAATAATTAAAATTATAAACATTAAAAAAAATATTTTATTTTGAGCTCTAAATACCTTTTTTGAAAGTTGTATCACCTCTCATCGGGCGCTGACGACAACATTTTTAAAAATTATTGTAGGTTTATTATATATTATAATGTATAATTTGCAATAAAATAAATATGAGTATACTACTTATCACAAATGCGGTGCAAAATAACAAAAGAAAATTATTTATAGGTGTATTAGTGATAAATTTGTCCACCTGCGGTATTCATTTTTATCATGATATATAAATATATGACTAAATATAAAAGTCAAAAATGAGCTATAATGACGTATCATGGACTATACAATTGAAAACGCACAAATTTGGTTGTACTACTTGTTATTATATTATTATATTTATATAATTTACTTTCGGTACATACAAATAATCTATAGACTTATTTGAACTAAATACCTAAATTTTATAAATAAAAATAAATACAAATAAACAGTTTAAAATTTGAAATAAACTAAAAAACATTGGTCTTCGATAGGTTATTTTCATTTTGATCGATATATTTAATCACGTCCAATCAATATTGTAGGTACATCCAAGGAGCAAGGAAATTTTAAAAACACTATTGGAATATTTAGAATTCCTTGAAAACCAATTTCACGTTGGTGGGTTTAAAATTATTTCATATTAGTATACCCAAGTTTATATGACTGAGCGACGATGCACGATTCTCCACAGGTGGGTCCGTCTTAAGCGGTATAATATTATTATTACGTATATTATAGCTATAAGCGGCTTGGAAAATTTGATAATCGTAACACAAATTCGATCATCAAATCTCGACGTAATTTTCCATATTTTTTAGTTTTCATTTTCATTCGTCTACGACAACGTGATTTTTGTTCATTAACCGAACGACCAGATTGTCTATTACTACTGACGTCGTAGTAACTCGTGATGATATTAAATCAATATAATTATTATTCCTAACATATTATATTATTTTCTTGTCGGACTCGAACAATACAGTCTTTTATTGATAGGTACAACCGTATTGACTGATGTCCCGGCACAAGTACAGCCTGCAATGACGGGTTCAGCTCATTTTATACCATACGAATAAACACTATTTTCCTGGAAAATATTATGGAAAAATCAAATTAATTTTGTACGAACAAAATGTCTCGCAGACAACAAATCAAAACCAACCATCGGTGTAAATCTGTTGCTTTTATTTACACAACAAATTGAAAGCCAATATACGTCCATACGATATTTATTATTCCGTCATCGTGTACTAGTCCGACACCGCCCACACTTACTGCTCGAAAAACCTACTATATACAGTAATATTATACTATTATATATTATACTACTCGTTTTCATATCTGTCTTTTATAATATTTTTCTTTCATCTGATGCTTGCATTCACCGCCAGTTTCTGCTGGATTAATGGTTTCCGTGTTATATGCGTACCTACATTATAATAATATTATGTTCATCGCGCTTTCGTCTATATAATATTATTCAATATGATTTTTATTTTCCGCGTGAATCCCCGCGAATTCCCTCTTGTGCCTACGCTCTGCGCGCGTTCAAGTAATAAAATATATATATATATATATATAATATATTATGTAGGTATACTGCACATACCGACATACCTATATAATAATATCATATTATACTCGTAACTTATAAGTACGATTTCATTCAATCACCGTTTCATAAATAAGAAGCGCGTATTATATTGTTCGCAGTGAAAAACAAGCAGTCCTGTAGTGTTAAAAAAAAAAAACCAATATCACAAACATACCTACGTCATATATAATATAATACAAAATTAAATACAAAATTGAAAATGTAATAATACAATTTATTATAATATGCATTGCGAGTGTATAATATAAGCGCCTCTGCATAGGCTCTGAATAATTAATGTCGTTACGTGAGAACAACACTACACTTGCCATATAGTGATTGTTAATATTTCCCAGTTGTGTTCCGCTGTCTGTGGAATAATTCGTGTGTATTTGGCTGGAGGAGAAGGGGATTATGGTAACTTCACGGTATTCTACAGAGCAAAACAAAAGTGCAAACACCGTGAGACGATCTGCACGAAACGAACGTATAATAATTTATTTATGTGCATTACTTTTTTTTTTCCGTTTTCTTTGAGTTTCGTAACTTACTTATTAACGTACAGGTGTAATTTTTAAATTATTCACGTTCAGACAATCGAGCTTAAACTATTACCAACAGTATACAATAACGATCATATTAAACTTAAATGCGTACGTAACACTGACAGTAATTGAAGTAGTTAATAATTCATTCGGGTTTCATTATCCGTTAAGCCTATAGATAACAATCATATTAATTCCAATAATAATAATTCGTTCAACTACTTTTTACGTATTTATGTTAATTCATTACTGCTAAAATTTACCTCTTCTAAATTAATCCTCAGGTATGATTAAAAACATAAAACACCAATATTAATATTGTTAATTTTTGTTATCCTGTTAACCTATACCTAATTTGAAATAGCGAAATTATTTAAAATGGTTTAGACGTTCAACAAAAATGAAAGATTAAAAAAGGTGGGGAAATGACTGTCGCTCTGCTGAACAATAGGTTTCAGGCGGATCTCTGTAATGGATGATGTTAAATTTCAATTTAATTCGGACATTTTCTATATTTTTACGTATTTTGTCAAAATTCAAAGTTTTAAAGCTTAGAAAAAAAAAAATTGTGACTTTATATTTTTAATAATTTTCAACTGTCAATTTAAAAATATATTAGGAGCCTATTCAATTTTCACGCTTTTTGACACAACAAATAAAAATGTATTAATATTAGAAAAAAAAAACGAAAAAAATTGAAAATTGAAAATGTCCGTAAACAGCTTATAACAAGTAAAAATATTTTGAAAATTTTATGGTGTATAGAAAATTCTAATATAAACATTCAGTCGAAATTTCATATATCTACGGTAATATGTTTTAGAGTTGCACCAAACACCAAAATCGATTTTGTCAAAAACCAATTTTGCGTCAAAATTTCCGTTTTTCGTCAATTTTTATTTTATTTTTCAGGTTCATTCTCAAAATAACTACCTAGTTACTATCTTTTTTCCTCGTTGAAGACAATAAATTTGTTATGTCAATACAATTTACTTATGTGACATTTCCTCAACAGTCTTTATAGAATGTAAAATGAATTCCACTTACCTATATTGTAACTTGATTATAAAAAAATGTTTTTAACTAACATAATATTTACAGTAAAAGCATATGGTTTTAGAATTAGTATGGACATCTTAAGAACAATAATCGTATTATCTTATTACGAAATCCATGATTAAATATTCTACAATTGTATTAAATAAGTACCTACCTAATGTCCTAATCATTTTTTATAGGTACCATACATTTGAATTTATTTGAAAAAAACTGAATTAAAATCACAATATTTTATGTGTGTTGCAATTATCTTTTGTGAATCACTTTAGAATTGTTGTAATATGTAAAACCAATTGTATATCAGTTTTTTCGAAAAACTCAATACTTCTTAACATATTAATATATTATGAATCTAGTTATTGATAAGAATTTGTATCCTTGGTTTTATAAAAATAAAAAATGTTGTATTACATATAACTAATTAAAAATGTGTTTATATTTTTTTCAGCATCATCGTATTCTCAATTAGTTCAAACTCCCTTTCAAAGTCAACCAACGGTTAGCATATCATCAATGTATACTCCATCTAGTACATCTGGAAATGGACAATCTTTTAATTTTGACAATTTTAACACACAAGACATCCAAGGTGATTCTTCCCAAGCACAGTTGCAATCATTACAGAACTTTGGACAACCTCAACAAAAATCTCAACAAGATTATAATAACCAACCACAATTACAACAGGTGTATGCCTCATCACAACCTCAACCACAGCAAAGCTATAGTGCTCAAATACAAAGGATAATACAAGGGTATAGTGCTCCACAACAACCACAACAACAGCCACAACAGCCACAACAGTCACAACAGCGACCTCAACAAGGTTACTTACCACCACAACAACAGCAACCATCAACACAACCACAACCAAGCTATGGAACACCAACACAACAACAGCAACCTTCATCACAACCCCAACCGAGTTATGGAACACCAACACAACCACAGCCACAACAACCAATACCACAAACTCAGCCAAGTTATGGACCTCCACCACAACAACAGCAACCACAACCACAGCCAAGTTATGGACCTCCACAACAACAACAACCATCACCACAGCCTCAGCCTAGTTATGGACCACCACAACAGCAGCAGCCACAGCAACGACCACAGCAAAGTTACAACACACCTCAATTTCAGCAAAGTTATAGCCCTCCTCCACAACAACAACCAGTGTCACAACCCCAACCACAGTCGAATTATGGACCTCCTCAACAACAACAACCAGTGTCACAACCCCAACCACAATCAAATTATGGACCACCTCTACAACAACAACCATTGCCACAACCTCAGCCAAGCTATACGCCACAGCAACAACCTCAGTCAAGCTATGGACCTCCAACACCACAGCAACAACCTCAGTCAAGCTATGGACCTCCAACACAACAGCAACAACCTCAGCCAAATTATGGGCCTCCACCACAACAACAGCCATTGCCTCAGCCTCAGCCTCAGCCTCAGCCTCAGCCTCAGCCGAGTTATGGACCACCACAACCACCACAACAACCACAACAGCCATTGCCACAACCGCAGCCAAGTTATAGTCCTCCGTTGCAGCAACCACCACAGACAAATTATGGTTCACCACCACAACAACCCCAACCGTTGCCACAGCCAAGTTATGGACCACCACCTCAACAGCAGCAACCGCAATCGAATTATGGCCCACCACAACAACAGCCACAACCATTTCCACAGCCCCGGCCCAATTATGGACCACCTCCTCAACAACAACAACCATTGCCACAATCCCGACCAAGTTATAGTCCACCTCAGCAACAACAACCGTTACCACAACCAAGTTATAGTCCCCCTCAGCAACAACAACCATTGCCACAACCTCAGCCAAGTTATGGACCTCCACAATCACAACAACCTTTACCACAACCACAACCAAGTTATGGACCGCCAATCCAACAGCAACAACCAATACCACAACCCTCACCAAACTGTAACCATCCACAGCAGCAACAACCATTACCTCAACCACAGTCAAGCTATGGATTGCCTCAACAACCACTTCCCCAGCCACAGCCTACTCAACCTCCAGTATCATATGGTGCCCCAGTACAAAGTACTATAGCTCCTCAACAAAATTACGGAAGTCCAAAACCATCCAATACTAATATTCCTCAATCTAATCAACCAACTGTAGTACAGTCAATCAGTTTTGGAATACCATCACAATCGTTTAATACACCAAATCAACTATTGGGGACGTCACAGAATCAAAACGGGTATTCTTATAGCCCTCCCGCTGTTCA
>WHPZ01587844.1:0-31510 GCA_016617965.1 Macrosiphum rosae | reverse complement strand
ATCATCATGATATTTTGCCCTCAGCTATATCCCTCAGTAGCCATCTTGCCATGAACAGGGCTGTGCGACGAGGGTCTATATGATGATCCGGGAATAAACAGATAGGTTCTATACCCTAAATAATTCAAGTTGCAGGAAGGCAGCAACGCAGCCAACCCCCCAGGAGCTTACATCAGTAAGTGACTGGGGGGTGTGAGGAAAGCTAACGCACATGCAACTTGAAGTATGACGGGTATAAATAAGCAGCCCTCAGCCTAACCACTGGCTTAGCCATTTAATACCCAATGCGCCCGGTGCCAGAATGCCAAACGCCCAAATCATCGCTGAGGTGATATTCGCCAGTTGGAAATAGCCCTGCGGCATGCCGCAGATCCCGCCGACCAACGGCACCACGGCGCGCAATGGGCCGAAGAAACGGCCGATGAAAATGCCCAGCACGCCGCAGCGCTCAAAAAAGGCATGGCCGCGTGTCAGCAATTGAGGATTGCGCGACAGTGGCCACATATCAACAACCCGATGCTGATAGTGATGACCGATCCAATAGGAAAGCCAGTCGCCGAAGAAAGCGCCAACGGCAGCAGCAGCCCAAATCGGCCAGAAAGCGATACCGCTTTCGCCAATCAGCGCCCCCAGTGCCAGTAGGATCACCGTGGTGGGCAGTAGCAGTGACAGAAACGCCAACGACTCGCCGAACGCCAGAAAGAAGATAATGGGGATGGCCCAGCCCTCGTGCTGACGCACGACGTCGCTGACCCAGTTGATAACGTCATTAAGGCTCAATATGCGGCTCCTGATAGGATGACTATGATGACTATACCCTAAATAATTCAAGTTGCAGGACGGTGGCAACGCAGCGATAAATGGGTTGGGAACCCATTTAAACCGCGTTTGCGCTGAACCTCATGAATGAGGTTCATTAATCCCCTGGAGCTTACATCAGTCAGTGACTGGGGTGAGCGAGGAAAGCTCACGTACAGGCAACTTAGAACCTGTGCCAGCAGGCGCACATTGTTGTAGCCCGTTTGCACGCCGACAGCGCACAACAACCGCAACGTACAGGGAGTATCTGAGGAGAGTGAGCATAGCCCAAAGCCAAAATGGCAAATAAAATAGCCTAATGGGATAGGTTCAAAGTTTAAAGACCGATTGTAACGGAAAGAGCGACAAGTAGTGACGAAAAGACGGTTGACATCTGTATAAAATACAAGCTTTTGGCAAAGGGTGGTAACCCCCGTGATAGCCTGCAGGTCAGAAATTTGCGCCGATCAATCACTCCGGTCAGCGCAAATCTCATAACAGGCACATGCTGTGGTTGGTTGCCGGTATACACCAGAATGCGCAAACCGGCTCCTTGCAGCGCCGCTACGCGTTAGGCGGTCAATTCTTTATGGGGGCAGCTCAGAAGGATGAGGCTTTACGGCGCAACGGATCATCCGCTGATCAAAAAAGGGGACGCCTATGCAAGCAGTATTTCTAATAAAAACTGGCATCAGGCTCTGCGCAAGATCTATTACACTGTCGGCATCATTTAGCTGCGCGGGAATTCTGCATGAAATTGACTATTGAGCGTTTGATCGCGTTGTCTACGCAAGATCTCATCGACCTCGGCAAAATTTGGCCGCATCAGCAGCCGGAACAATGGCAACGCTGGCTGAACGGCAGTGACGGTAAAGCCCTGTTTGCTGCCCGCTTCAACGAACGACTGCTGGGTGCGGTGAAAATCGTGCTGCGGGATGACCACGCCGAGCTGCAAGATCTGCGGGTGCGTGAAGTGACACGCCGCCGTGGCGTGGGGTTGTATCTGGTGCAGGACACACAGCATCAGTTGCCGCAGGCCGCTTACTGGCATCTGTCAACCGCCCGCCTGGCTCCCTGCGAGAGCGGGGCAGTCGGCAATTTTATGCGCGCTTGCGGCTTCGTCCCACAGGGAGAACTTTGGCAGAAGTGATGCCTTGACTGACAGCAGGGGGGCTGATCGCCCTGGTGTCGGGTGGCGGCCTTTGAACAGTCTTTGCCATGAGGACAGGCAATATCTAAGGTTGTGGAGGCAGCCCACACCGGGCTTTTTTGTCGTGGAATAAACTTAGGCTTCGATCGCCATTTTCAGTTTCTTCATGGCATTTTTTTCAAGTTGACGTACACGTTCGGCGGAAACGCCGTACTGATCGGCCAGCTCTTGCAGCGTAGACTTGTTGTCATTGTCCAACCAACGGGCACGAATGATATGCTGGCTGCGCTCATCCAGACCTTCCAGCGCATAAGCTAGTTTGTCCGCTGCGTTGCTTTCCCAGTTATCTTCTTCAATATCTTCGGCGAAATCGGAGCTTTTATCCTGTAGATAGAGCACGGGCGCTAGCGACTGGCCGTCACGGGTTTCGTCATCTGGGGCCGGATCGAATGTCATATCTTGTGCCGCCATGCGGGACTCCATCTCTCGCACGTCTTTGCTGGTCACGCCCAGTTCGCGCGCCACCAGCTCTACCTCGTCCTGATTGAACCAGCCCAGGCGCTGCTTGGTTTTACGCAGGTTAAAGAACAGTTTGCGCTGCGCCTTGGTGGTAGCAACCTTAACAATACGCCAATTGCGCAGCACGTATTCGTGGATTTCCGCCTTAATCCAATGCACCGCAAAGGACACCAGACGTACGCCAACCTCCGGGTTGAAGCGACGAACAGCTTTCATCAGGCCGATATTGCCTTCTTGGATCAGATCCGCCTGCGGCAGACCATAGCCTGAATAGTTACGGGCAATATGAGCGACAAAGCGCAGGTGAGCCAGGATAAGCTGCTTGGCTGCTCCCAGATCGCCTTGATAATGCAGCCGTTCAGCCAGATCCCGCTCTTCCTCTGCCGTCAGCATCGGGTAGGTGTTGGCTGCCCGGATGTAGGCTTCCAAGCTACCTTGGGGTACTAAAGCTAAAGTTTGCATTTCTTTGGTCATTTAAACCCTCTCTTATGAGAAACAGATCATGCAGGTGACAACCACAGCGGGGAAATGATCGATTTTATGGCAGAGACTTTTGCTTGCCAAAGCGCTTCCACACGCCGGACACGTTCATACGTCGCTGTAGCCTTACGACCCTGCTCTGCCCGATAAGCTCACTGTTTTTGCCACCAAATTGCATCTAACAATACGGAATAAAAATTCAGGCTGATAGGGAATTTGTGCGCTAAAAGAAAGGAATGATGCTGACTGTGCTTAAGTGATACCCTTCTCCCGCAACACGTTCAGAGCAGCGAAAGAAGAGTATACCAAAAAATCTTACTGTGGTGTAAATCGGCGTAAATGTTGCACCGTCGCCAGCCAGGCAGCGAACCAGCCGATCATCGCGGAGATAATCAGCAAGAGTAGCGCCTCATCCCAGCCCAGCCCGTGCAGCGTGAAGGTGGTGCCAAAAATCTTGGCCACGTCGCTTACTACCGACTCCAGCCTCCACATCAGCACCCCGGACAGCACCAGTGATAGCAATGCGCCAGCAAAGCCCAGCATCGCCCCGCCGTTGAGGAATGGCCGCAGGATAAAGCCATCAGTGGCACCGATCAGCTTCATCACATTGATGGTATCGCGGCGGCTGAAGATGCTTAGGCGCACGCTGTTGCCAATCACCAGGAATACTGCCACTACCATTAGCACGCCGATGATCACCGCTACCTGGCCGACCAACCCGGTCAGCGCCGCCAAGCGGGCAAACCAGCTATCATCCATCCGCACCTCGTCCACGCCCTGAACCGCCGCTATGTGATCGCGCAGAGTGTTGAGCGTTTCCGAACTTTGGAAGCTCATCTTTGGCGTAATGATCGCCACCGCCGGCAACGGGTTCTCTTCCAGCATGTCCAACGCGCCGCCAAAACCTGACCAACTGCGGAACTCGCCCCGAACCTCTTCACGCGACAGATAGTTCACCTTCTCTACGCCTGCTTCCATTTTGATGACGTCCAACACTTTCACCGCCGCGTCATGATTGAGCGACTTGTCAAGATAGACGGTCAGTTGAGGTTGCGGATACCATTGGGGGGCGGCCGTGCTGATATTTTTCCACCCGATGTAGCACAGGCTCGGTAGCGTTAGGGAGATGGCAATCACCATCACCGTTAGCAGCGTTGCCAATGGTTGGCGCAGCATATCCTTGATGGCATGCGTCCAGGCGTAGCGCCACTGTTCGCGCCAACCGCCGTGCAGTACCTTGCTCTTGACAGTTTTTGCATTATTTGCCATGGTGCGCTCCTCCCAGCATGCGTCCCTGGTTCAGCGTCAGGATAGGGTAATTGCGGCGGGCGATCAGTGTGGTGTCGTGGGTTGCCATCAGCACAGTGACGCCAACGCGGTTAAATTCTTCAAACAGGCGCATAATGCTTTCAGACAGTACATCGTCCAGGTTACCGGTCGGTTCATCCGCCAGCAACACTGTCGGCTTGTTTACCACCGCACGGGCGATGCCCACGCGCTGTTGCTCCCCACCGGAAAGCTGAGCCGGGAAGTTTTTCGCTTTATCCAGCAGCCCGACCTTGTCCAACGCTGCAGAAACGCGACGCCGGATGTCTTCGGTGCTGGCACCGGCGATGATCAGTGGCATTGCCACATTGTCATACACCGTCCGATCCAGCAGCAGATGGTGATCCTGGAAAACCATGCCGATCTGCCGACGCAGGAACGGCACCTCGCGATTTTTCAACCGGCTGATGTCGTGGCCATCAAACCAGATATGGCCAGCGCTGGGTCGTTCGATGCCACAAATCAGCTTCAGTAGGGTACTCTTTCCCGCACCGGAGTGGCCAGTCAGAAATGCCATTTGCGCTGGATGCAGATGGAACTCCACCCCTTGCAGCGCCTGCCTTCCACCCAGATAAGCTTTACTGACCTGTTCAAAGCGAATCATCCGTATTAATCCTCTTGGGCAAAAAGTGCCTCAATAAAATCGTCAGCCTTAAACGGCCGCAAATCTTCGATGCCTTCCCCAACGCCGATATAACGAATCGGAATACTGAACTGATCAGCGATGGCGAAGATCACTCCGCCCTTGGCGGTACCATCCAGTTTAGTCAGTGTGATGCCGGTTAAGCCTACAGCTTCATTAAATAATTTCGCTTGACTGACAGCGTTCTGACCGGTGCTGGCATCAAGCGTCAGCATAACTTCATGGGGAGCCTGAGTGTCGAGTTTTTTCATAACGCGGACGATCTTCTTCAGCTCTTCCATCAGGTGCGCTTTGTTCTGCAAACGGCCTGCAGTATCGGCGATCAACACGTCGACGCCGCGTGCCTTGGCGGCCTGTACCGCGTCGAAAATCACCGAGGCGGAGTCAGCGCCGGTATGCTGCGCCACCACCGGGATGCGGTTTCGTTCGCCCCACACCTGCAATTGCTCAACCGCCGCCGCGCGGAAGGTATCCCCTGCTGCCAGCATCACTGACTTGCCTTCAGCCTGAAACTGACGCGCCAGTTTGCCGATGGTGGTGGTTTTGCCCACGCCGTTGACGCCAACCATCAGAATGACATACGGAGCTTTGCCACTGACATTCAGCGGCCGATCAACGTTAGTCAGGATCTCAGACATTTCCGCCTTCAGCTTGCCGTACAGTGCTTCGGCGTCTTTCAACTGTTTGCGGCTAGCGTGCTGGGTGAGGGTGGTAATAATTTTACGTGTGGTTTCCACGCCAACATCGGCGATCAACAGTTGTTCTTCCAGCTCGTCAAACAGATCGTCGTCGATTCTCTTGCCACGGAACAGGCTGATGAAACCGGAGCCCAGGTTTTGTTTGGTTTTCAGCAAGCTGTGCTTTAGACGGGTAAAGAAGCCTTCTTTGGTTGGGCGTTCCTGCTCCTGAATGATGGCGGGTGCTGCCAGTTCGACCGGTGCTGTCATCGGCACGACGCTCACTGGCTCTGCGGCAACCGCCACCACATCTTCTGGCTGGGTTGCAGCGGCCTTTGGCTCGGGTTCAGCTACCTGTTCTGGCCGCGCTGGCGGTTGATCCACTGCTGGCAGACTTGGCAAAATCGGTTCGCCGATTTGGCTGTTATCCCACTCCCTTGATGTATTCACGCAGGGGACAGGGTCAGATCCCGGGTTAGCCGCCGATTCTTTCGGTGTCTTCACTGACTGGTTTTCCGTCGGTTCTACTGACGGTTCAGGGTGCTGCTGTTCTTCGTCCTTTTGGCCGAAACCCAACCAGGAGAAAAAACCACGTTGCTTATCTTTTGCCATGTTATGACTCTACTCCGTAGCAAAGGCTGACTTAGAACATATCCCACTAGGCTCTTAAACTTTATACCTGAATTTGGGGGCGGTTATTTAACCCACCTGTGAACTTTTCCCTGCCAGAGCTGCTGCATGCAATGCTCAAATCTGATCCCCGCCGAACCTTCACCCTTGTCACTGGATTAAGCGCTTGAGGATGCAGGCTCTTGCCGTTTGAATACAACTTCCAGTTATTTGGGGTATATAACCGCCGAGTTTATCACTTTCCCGTGCGTAGCAACACGCATCCGATAAGCTTTCCAGTGTAAGATTGGGCAACAACGTTTTATCGTTCCCCCCGATGCCCATCATCGATAGAATAGGGGAAATGTTTCATTAACGTGTACGGCTATGGCACCGCAAAAAATCAAGCAAAGCTTATGACAAAACTAGCACCACAGGCGCGGGTAAAAAAAACATTCCAAGCCACATCTGGGCAGATCCGTATCATTGGCGGCCAATGGCGCGGTCGCAAGCTGCCAGTGCCAAATAGCACAGGGCTGCGCCCGACCACCGATCGGGTGCGTGAAACCCTGTTCAACTGGCTGGCACCGATGATCCAGGGCGCGCGCTGTCTAGACTGTTTTGCTGGCAGTGGCGCACTGGGGTTGGAGGCGTTATCGCGTTACGCCAGCAGCGCCACCCTACTGGAATACGAGCGCCCGGTAGCGCAACAGTTGGAAAAAAACTTGGCGTTGCTGCAAGGCCATGGGGAGGTGATCAATACCAACGCACTGACTTGGTTGGCTGGCAATGGCAAACCGTTCGATGTGGTGTTCCTTGATCCGCCATTTCGCCAGGCGCTGCTGGCTGGAACGGCCACATTGCTGGAGCAACAGGGCTGGCTGGCTGATGAAGCCTGGATTTACCTGGAAGCCGAAGCAGAAAGCCTGGAGACTCAGGTGCCAGCCAACTGGCGGCTGCACCGCGAGAAAGTCGCCGGTCAGGTGGCATACCGTCTTTATATTCGTTCGCGAGAAAAAACCAATCATGCTGATTAATTTAGGCCGCCTGCTGATACTGTGCGTGTGGGGCTTTCTGCTCTTCAATTTGTTCCACCCCTTTCCCAAGCCGCTGAAGTATTTCATCGACGTGGCGCTATTCTTTATGGTGGTGATGCATGGCTTGCAATTGGTGTTGCTAAAAGCCACCCAGCCGATCAGCTACTGGCAGGAAACCAAGATCTTCATTTTCGGTCTTTTTGAACTGCTAGCCTGGCAGAAAAAGCGGCCGCCGCACAAAAATAAATAGGGTATTGGGCGGTATGGGCTACCTGCCGCCCAGTTCTTCTCGCGTATCCTTGTATCACCATGACCGTGAAAATCCGTGCCTCATTCCCTTTTTCCGTTAGCAATAGTTCCCATTTCCTTCTTGACTCTAGAGTTGACTCCAAGGTGTAGAGTTGACTCAATAATTCTCATTAGCTGCCTGGAGAAGGACGTCATGCACAACCATCAAAATCATCAGCAACAACATAACCTCCTGGAAAGCGGTTGCAGCGAACATCACATCAAAAAACTATCCGGCTGCCACAGTGAACAGTCAGAGATCGAGGTTCACGCAGAACAGGCTCACTCGCAGGATCATAGCGGCAGTTGTTGCAGCGCCGTCGATGCTAACGGTCTTGATGAAGAAAACGCCCAGCTCGCCGCTGTCCCTGTTACTGGCACCGAGCGTTTCAGTTGGCAAGTCACTGGCATGGATTGCCCCAGTTGCGCCAAGAAAATTGAGAATGCTGTGGCTGCTATCCCCGGTGTCGACAGCGTACGCGTGCTGTTCGCCACCGAAAGGCTGGTGGTGGATGCACCGCCCGATATCAGCCTGCGCATACAGGATGTAGTAAAACGGCTCGGCTTTACCTTGCTCGTCGCGCAGGCTACTGCGACCACCGCGCCACAGGCTGCACGCTTTGGCGAATTCGGCCCGCTGTTGCTGCTGACTACGCTGATGGTGGTCAGTAGCTTGCTCGATCACATTAACCCCACGCTGAGCCGCAGTGCCTTCATCGCCACCACCTTGGTGGGGTTGGGGCCGGTCGCCATCAAGGCGCTGCGTTTAATCCGTTCAGGCACCCCATTCGCCATTGAAACGCTGATGAGCGTGGCAGCCATCGGTGCGCTGCTCGTCGGCGCGGCCGCTGAAGCAGCGATGGTGTTGCTGTTGTTTATGATTGGCGAACGGCTTGAATCTTACGCCGCCAACCGGGCAAGGCGCGGTGTGACGACGCTGATGGCGCTGGTGCCGCAAGAGGCACTGCTACTGCAAGGAACGGTACGCAAACGCGTGCCAGTCGCCAACCTGCGCCCCGGTGATGTGATTGAAATCGCTCCTGGTAGCCGATTGCCGGCCGATGCCGAACTGCTCAACCCATTCGCCAGCTTCGATGAAAGCGTCCTGACTGGCGAATCGGTGCCCGTTGAACGTCAGCAAGGTGAAAAAGTGGTCGCCGGTAGCCTATCTGTCGATCAGGTGGTGCAGATGAAGGTGATTTCCGAACCCGGAAAAAATGCTATCGACCGCATTTTGCAGTTGATAGAAGACGCCGAAGAGCGCCGCGCACCGATCGAACGTTTCCTTGACCGCTTCAGCCGCTACTATACCCCGGCCATTATGTTGTTGGCCGTCGTGGTGATCCTGATACCGCCTCTGCTGTTCTCACAGCCTTGGCATGTCTGGATCTATCGCGGTCTGACCTTGCTGCTGATCGGCTGCCCGTGTGCACTAGTGATCTCCACCCCCGCTGCTATTACTTCCGGGATGGCGGCGGCAACTCGCCGTGGTGTGCTGATTAAAGGCGGCGCAGCACTGGAGCAACTGGGCCAGGTGCAAACCATTGCTTTCGATAAAACCGGCACTCTGACGGAAGGTAAACCAACGTTGACCGACATACTGCCGATTGGCGCTCTCAGCGAACGGCAGCTCCTGATGCTCGCGGCCGCAGTTGAGGTTGGCTCACACCATCCACTGGCGCAGGCGATCATCCAACGTGCCACAGAATACGGCGCGGATCTGCCGCTGGCGCAGGCACGTCTCGCTCTGGCTGGCGTTGGCGTGGAAGGCGTAGTTGGTGGCAAAACCGTGCTGATCAGTGCACCGGGCAAACTAGGGTTGCTGGGCGGCAAATGGCAGAGCCAGGTGGAGAACCTGGAAAGCGCTGGCAAAACGGTGGTAGTGGTTGCGGAGGATGGTGTGCCAATCGGCCTGCTGGCGTTACGCGATACGCTGCGCAGCGATGCCAAACAGGCGATCGCCGAGCTGAATGTGTTGGGGGTTCACGGTGTGATACTGACCGGTGATAACCCGCGCGCGGCGGCGGCGATCGCCAGCGAACTGGCGCTGGACTATCGCGCAGGACTGTTACCCGAAGACAAAGTGAGGGTAGTCACCGAGTTGAGCAGGCAGCGCCCGACAGCGATGATTGGCGATGGCATCAACGATGCCCCGGCCATGAAGGCCGCGAGCATTGGCATCGCTATGGGCAGCGGCAGTGATGTGGCGCTGGAAACTGCCGATGCGGCACTTACCCACAGCCGGTTGCTGGCCGTGGCGGAGATGATCCGCATTGCGCGCGCCACCCACGCCAATATCCGGCAGAACATCACCATTGCGTTGGGGCTGAAAGGGGTATTCCTGATCACCAGTCTGCTGGGGTTGACAGGCTTATGGCTAGCAGTGCTGGCGGATTCCGGTGCCACCGCGCTGGTGACAGCGAACGCGCTGCGCTTGCTGAAAAAGCATCACTGACCCTTGGGGGGGCCAGGATATTCGCCCCTACAATGCAAAATATGCCGGTTATATGCCCTTGCGCAGTAGGTAACGGTAAGGTGCCTTATCGGTTTCCTGCGCTACTAGCGTGTGATCCATAAAACGGCAAAAACCTGGAATATCGCGGGTTGTAGCTGGATCGTCGGCGATGATCAACAGCGTTTCGCCGTTATCCATATGGCGCACGGTTTTACGCACCATCATCACCGGTTCTGGGCAACGCAGCCCCAGCGCGTCAAGCGTCTGGTCTGCTTGGGCAGATAAGTCAGTCATGCAATTTCTCTCGTTCAAAAACGATCGGCGAACGTTCGCCGCCTCTTACTAAGCGCCTAGTTTACGCTGGTCGTTTTCCTGTGCAAGATAGGTTAACTTTTGTGTTAAATTTAACCTTGCATTGGTTGCGCAAACGCGTATCATGCCGCCGCGCGGCACGATTTGCTGCTCCGACAGGACATACTGGGTTCCCTCACCCCACGGCTAAAAAGGTTACAACTATGTATTCGTTTACTGCTCAGCAGCGCTTGAGCGCGTTGTTATGGCTATCGCTGTTTCATATCGCCATCATTACGTCCAGCAACTACTTGGTACAACTGCCGATCACCATTTTCGGCTGTCATACCACTTGGGGTGCCTTTACTTTCCCGTTTATCTTTCTGGCAACCGATCTGACAGTACGCATTTTCGGCGCGCCGCTAGCGCGACGCATCATCTTGTCAGTCATGGTGCCAGCGCTGTTCATCTCCTATGTGATCTCTACCGTCACCTATCAGGGCGAATGGCAGGGTTTCAGCGCGTTGGGCAGCTTTAACCTGTTTGTGGCACGCATCTCCATCGCCAGCTTTATGGCTTACGTGCTCGGCCAGATCCTCGATGTGCATGTGTTTAACCGCCTGCAACAATGCAGCACCTGGTGGGTGGCACCTGCGGCGGCGATGCTTCTCGGGAATATGAGCGACACGCTGTCGTTCTTTTTCATCGCGTTTTACCACAGCAGCGATGTCTTTATGGCTGCTAACTGGGTGGAGATCGCGCGGGTGGATTATAGCTTCAAAGTGCTGATCTGCATGCTATTCTTCTTACCGATGTACGGCATGCTGCTAAATGTATTGCTCAAACGTATCGCGGTGCATGGGGATGGCCTGCAACGGAATCTAAAATTTGAAGAAAACCTGTGACAGCATCTGCCTTGCATTTCAACCTTTAATAGGTGGCGATACGGCAGTGAAACCCTACTGAAAAGGAAGAAATGCCCAATGCATAAAGTAGCGAAATTGCTGGGTATCAACCTGCTAGTGTTTGGCCTGGCAGCCTGCGATGGTGGTACCAAAGACCGCACGGTGACCAGCGGCCAAACGGGGCAACAGGTCAGTTTGCTGGGCAGCAGGCTGATGTTCACCCTGCCGGCTGGCATGGCGGATAAAAGCGGAGAACTGAGCAATCAGGCGAACAACGTGCATGTGTATGCGGACAGCACCGATCGATGCGCGGTGCTGGTGATCCGCGCCGACAAGGCAGTTGATAGCCTGGAGATGCTGGCTAAGCGTCTAGAAGATACCCAGCGCGTGCGTGACGCCAACTTACAGGTGATCACCAATAAAGCCATCGAAGTCAACGGCGTGCCACTGCGTCAGTTGGACAGCATCATCACCAGCGCTGGCGAAAAAGCCTACTCCTCGATCCTGATTGGCTCGCTGGACAATGACATGCTGACCATTCAGGTGACACTGCCAGCAGATAACCTACAGCAGGCACAGAGCGAAGCAGCAGGTATCATCAGTACGCTGAAATTGAAAAAATAATCCCTCCCGTAGCGCAGCTACAAACTGCGCTACGGCATGAAAGACGCAGGATATTAGGTCAGAAACATTTTGCTCAGGTAATGTGGTACTGCGTCATTAATGTTGGAATCGATCACTTCCATATTTGGCAGCTTGTCCTTCAGGCGTTGGTGGGCATTGTGCATGATGCAGCCCTTGCCAGCCATCGACAGCATTTCCAGATCGTTCATGCCATCACCAAAAGCAATGCAATCTTTCAGTGTATAGCCGATGATCTTGGCTACTTCTTCCAGCGCATGCCCCTTAGATACCGTGCCGGCCATCACTTCCAAACAGGTCGGGAGTGAGAAACTGACGTTAACCCGGTCGCCCCAACGCGCGTTGATGGCGTTTTCTAGCGGCAACAGCTTTTCATGATCGTCACAAGTGAAGTACACCTTGCAGACGCCTGAGGTTTCCAACAGGCTAGGCTCAAACAGCTGATACTGGAAGATAGACTCTTGGAAGAAAGCCTTCTGCTCCAGGCTTTCGCGGTTGATGAACCAGTCATCATCGCGGTAGACATTGGTGATGATGTCCACATCATCGTGCATCATGCCGTACAGGTCACGGGCGATCTCTTCGTCCAGGTTATGGCTGAAGATCAACTCGCCAGCGGTGTTGTGCACCCGGGCACCATTGGAGGTGATCATGAAGGCATTAATATCTAGGTTGTCGCGGATCTGCGATACGTCGAAGTGGTGGCGGCCGGTGGCAAAGACAAAATGCACGTCACGCTGGGTCAACAGCTTCAGCGTTTCTTTGGCGTACGGCGATAAAGTGTGGTCAGGAGACAGCAGTGTGCCATCTAAATCGGAAGCGACGACGTGATACATAGCGTTGTATTCTAACCTCTGATGGTGTTGTCGGCGGTAGGGTTACCACCTAAGTACTAAGAAAAGAAGCGCGAGATTGCGTTCAGTGCTTGGCATGCAGCGCGTCCTGCTCAAATAGGTGCGCCTTTGATAACTTGCGGTTGTTCCTCTGCACAGGGGGCCAGCGTCTGACATTGCTCGACAGAAGATCTGATGTGAACGGTTATCAACCCCTGATCCTCACTAAACTGTAATAATAGCAGTGGTGTGGTGATGTTGGCAGCCTGAGCGGCGATCCGCCGCCCAGCCTGAAAGCTTTCTCGTACCCCGTGGTAGGGTGGTTCACTCATTCTCAGGATATTTAACATAGTTCTCAATGCGGCCAGGGCTGATCACCACCACCCGCCGGTGGTGCGACGAACGGAGGCGCACGAAGCGGATCAGCACGTTGGCCACCCCGCTAAACTCGTGCTTCTCACGCTGCCGCCAACATTCAGCAGCAGACCGGTGGTGAAAGCAGCGAACTGCGTTTTACTCGTTAACCAATCCTTGGCGCTGAGAGTGGACGATGTCAAGGAGTCCGAGTGCTACCGGGGTTAGCGGGTAAAGATCAGGTGCAAACCGAAACCGATAAACAACACGCTCGCCAGCCTGTCGATCCATTTGGCTAAACGCTGGTAGCTGCGGCGCATCGCTGGCAGCGAGAAAATCATCGCCACCAGGCTGAACCAGACGACGGTCTCGGTGACGATCATCAGGAACAACCCCCAGCGCGTGCCAGTGCCGATGTTGTCGCCGACAAACATCGAGAACACGCTGCCGAAGTAGATCAGCGACTTAGGGTTTGACAGGTTGGTCAGCAAACCACGGAGAAAGCTGCGCCCGGCCATCGGCACTTGCGCCTCCGGTGCTGGCTGCATGTTCTGTGCCCGCGCCGAACGCAGCAGTTGACAGCCCATCCAGCACAGATAGATGCCGCCACCGACCATGATCACCTGATGCAGCCAGGCCATCTTCTGTAGGATCAGATGCAGCCCCATCAGCGCCACCCCGGCCCACACCATGATGCCGAGCGAAATGCCAACTACGGCCATCATCGCCTCACGGTGCGAACGGCTGGCGGCGGTTTGCGACACAAAAAAGAAGTCCGGCCCAGGGCTCATCAGCGCAATCAGGTGCACCAGCGCCACAGTCAGAAACAGCATGATTGGTTATCCTTAAGTTGTATCCGGTAATTGATCGTGGCGGTGTTGCAGACCCAAAAGCCCATAATCAAGGCAGAGGGTACAACCCATAGTGTATATGGGCAAGCCCGATAGCACGGAGTACGGGCTTTTGGGGCGCGACCCGAAGGGCTGAGGCCATTTAAACGCGCCCCTAGGTGACGCGCCGCTTATTTGGCGCAAAAAACCTCACGGCCCGCGCCTTGTATAGGTGTCCAAATGACCGCCAGTGGTGCTTACCAGCACAGCCTAATCTTCATCATTGTTTAGGTGGTCGCGGATCATTGCCATAAAGGAGGTGCCGAAACGCACCAATTTGCGTTGGCCAACCCCGTTAATGCTCAACAAGTCGCCAGCCGTGATCGGCATCTGTTCGACCATCTCCAGCAACGTAGCATCGTTGAATACCACGTAAGGTGGAATATTTTCTTCGTCGGCGATCGATTTGCGCAGCTTGCGCAATTTGGCAAACAACTTGCGATCATAATTGCCGCCGTAGGATTTTTGGTTGGCGCTGCTGCGTGGCCGCAAGCTCTGAATACGCGGCACCGCTAATTGGAGCGCCACTTCACCACGTAATACCGGACGCGCGGCCTCGGCCAGTTGCAGTGCCGAGTGCATAGTGATGTTCTGGGTGATAAAACCCAGATGGATCAACTGACGCAGCACGCTGATCCAGTGTTCTGTATACCGATCGTGGCCGATGCCGTACACCGGTAGCTGGTTGTGGCCATACTCACGGATGAGCTGGTTGTTAGAGCCGCGCAGTACCTCAACGATATAACCCAGACCAAAACGCTGGCCGACGCGGTATACGCAGGACAACGCCTTGCGTGCGTCCTCCAATCCATCGTAGCGCTTGGGAGGATCCAGGCAGATGTCGCAGTTACCGCAGTCCTGGTGCTTGCCCTCACCAAAGTAGTTAAGTAACACCAGACGGCGACAGGTTTGCGCCTCGGCGAAAGCCCCCATCACGTTCAATTTGTGCCGTTCAATATCCCGTTGCTGCCCAGCGGGCTTCTCCTCCAGGCAACGGCGTAGCCAGGCCATATCGGACGGATCGTACAGCAGGAGGGCTTCAGCCGGCAGGCCATCGCGCCCGGCACGGCCGGTTTCCTGATAGTAGGATTCGATATTGCGTGGGATGTCAAAATGCACCACAAAACGCACGTTGGGTTTATTGATGCCCATGCCAAAGGCGACGGTCGCCACTACCACTTGCAAATCATCGCGCTGGAACGCTTCCTGCACTTGCGCACGGCGGTCGTTATCCAGCCCGGCATGATAGGCACCCACGCTCAACCCACGACTTTGCAAGCGCGCAGTGGTGTCTTCCACCTTGGCGCGGCTGTTGCAGTAAATGATGCCGCTTTTACCCCGTTGCCCCTGCACAAAATGCCAGAGTTGGTCGAGCGGTTTGAATTTCTCTACCAATGTATAGCGAATATTCGGGCGATCAAAGCTGCTGACCTGCACCAACGGCTTGTGCAACGCCAGCAGGCGTACGATATCGCCGCGTGTAGATTCGTCGGCGGTGGCGGTTAACGCGATCACGGGCATTGCCGGGAAACGCTGCTTCAATTGACCCAGCGCGCGGTATTCCGGGCGGAAATCGTGACCCCATTGAGAAATACAGTGTGCCTCATCTACCGCCAGAATCACCGGTGGGCAACGGCCGAGCGAATCGAGGAAGCTGTCTATCATGAGCCGTTCTGGGGCAATGTACAGCAGTTTGATTTGGCCACTGCGGCAACCCGCCATCGCCGCTAACTGCTGCTCTCGAGTCTGCGTTGAGTTGTAGCAGGCAGCGGAAACACCGTAGGCCAACAGTTGATCGACTTGATCCTTCATCAGCGAGATCAGTGGGGAGACCACCAGCGTCAGGCCATCCATGACCAGCGCAGGGATTTGGTAACACAACGATTTACCGCCGCCGGTCGGCATCACCACTAGGCAATCTTGCCCCTCGATCGCGGCGTTGATAATCGCTTGTTGACCCGGACGGAATTGCTGGTAGCCGAAGGTATCGCGTAATACTTGCGTTACCCGCAATTCTCGGTTTATTACTGCTGTGGTTGACACACACATCCCCATTTTTATCGGCATAACCCCACAGAGCGGCGACCAGCGCGGCCACTGCTGCAAAACACCCAAGGGTATGATTACATAATACTGTTAAGCATGACACCAACACCGCCCCCTCTTTGGCTAAGAGCCTAATGGGAGAGGTTCTTACTCAAGCTGCAAAAAAGCAGGCCATTTTACACCCAAAATCTACAATTCATTAACGCTACCCGCAGATTTGGCGAAATTTTTGCTCGCGTTGCTTTAACAACGACGACCTTCATCCATTCCGGCAGGACCAGCAGAAAACCTTGCAGGGCAGGGGAGAGAGGGGGAGCGTGCTGCCACGCCGGGTAAGAACACCGTACAACCTATCTTTTTACATCAACTACAAACATACAAGGGGCGGCTTAGTGCCGGACACCGCCGAACCGGGGATTGTACGCAGAGTGCCTTTTAAGTACACTCAGCGCATCTTATTTCACCATCAAAGTATTGCGATGGATGCGCAGCAGACACGTCAGGGCATTTTCTTTGCTCTGGCAGCCTATCTTATTTGGGGTATCGCCCCGGTCTATTTCAAACTGATCCAGCAGGTGCCTGCGGATGAGATCCTCACCCACCGGGTGATCTGGTCATTCTTCTTTATTCTGCTGTTGATTTCGCTGAGCCGTAACTGGCCGCAAGTGCGCACCGCCTGCCAAAACCGCAAACGGCTGCTGATGCTGGCGATCACCGCATTATTAATTGGCGGCAACTGGCTGCTGTATATTTGGGCGGTGAATAACCACCATATGCTGGAGGCCAGTCTGGGCTATTTCATCAACCCACTGGTTAACGTGCTGTTGGGGATGCTATTTTTCGGCGAACGTTTTCGCCGCATGCAGTGGCTGGCGGTGGCGCTGGCCTTTTTGGGCGTGCTGATCCAACTGTGGCAGTTTGGGTCGCTACCGATTATCGGCCTGGGTCTGGCGTTTAGCTTCGCCTGCTACGGGCTACTGCGCAAGAAGATTGGCATCGACGCCCAGACTGGTATGCTGATAGAAACCTTGTGGTTGCTGCCTGCGGCGGCGGTTTACCTGCTGCTGATGGCGACTGGCATCGTCACCACTGTGCCATTGCTGTTCTTTACCGCTGCGGCCAACCACCTGCGCCTATCGACGCTCGGTTTCTTCCAGTACCTTGCTTCAACGTTGGTGTTCCTGCTGGAGGTCACTTTCTACAGTGAAACCGTTGGTCAAGACAAGCTGGTGACCTTTGGCTTTATCTGGGCGGCTCTGGTGCTGTTTACCCTCGAGGCCCTTTATACCCAACGCAAACGCAGTTGAGGTAGAGGGAGTGGCAACGT
This sequence comes from Macrosiphum rosae, assembly GCA_016617965.1. Taxonomy (NCBI): domain Eukaryota; kingdom Metazoa; phylum Arthropoda; class Insecta; order Hemiptera; family Aphididae; genus Macrosiphum; species Macrosiphum rosae. The sequence goes on along the minus strand of WHPZ01587844.1, from coordinate 14,240 downwards.
TATTTACAGCCAGTTCTTGCGCGTGAAGTACAGAGGTTAACCTGCCACAGAAAGTTCAGGGCGCACTGGGTATCTATTAGGCACCAGCGCACTTTGGGTAATTGCGTCGCTATTTATCACCATGACAAGGGTAAAAATGCGTTTAACCCACAGGGTTATGGGAAGAAAAAGTCGCGGAGATCTCTTACCACAGTAGGGAATGTTGCTAAGATTACGCCACCCTAAAGTATAACAACAGGTTTGCAGATTTCACTGATGAAACAGATTACCGCCCATGAACTGACCACGATGAGCGAGCAGGCTGCCCATGTAGCCCGCTTGCGCGCGCACCGTACATTACACCAAGAGTTAACCGACCCGGTGCAACGGCTGGCGATCGCTATGAAGCCAGGCACCTATATCCGCCCACATCGCCATCCACAAACCTGGGAGTTGCTGACGCCACTTCGTGGCCGTTTTGTCGTGCTACAGTTCAACAATGACGGCGTAGTGACGCAACGCACTCTGCTTGGAGAAGAAACCAAAGTGCTGGAGATGCCAGCATTGACCTGGCATGCAGTGCTGTCGGTCGATCCAGGTGGCGTGGTGTTTGAAGTGAAACAAGGCCCTTATCAGGCACTCACGGAAGAAGACTGTATGCACTGGGCGCCACCGGAGGGAGGGGAAGGAATTGAAGCGGTGATGCGTTGGTACGCCACCGCGCAGCTCGGTGACCAGTATACTCTGCATACTTGAAGCCGCAGTATTGTTGGCTGTAGTCGCTCCCCCTAGGTGCTGTTGCTGCCGGGCTTTGGCTATTCAGCCAAAAATTACCTACTGGGCATTTCTCCCGCTACACCCTTTCCAGCCGGGCATACGCCGCCACCAGCCATTTGATGCCTTCCCCAGGGAAAGCGATCTGCAATCGGCTGTGTTCGCCGTTGCCTTCCAGATTGACGATGGTACCTTCACCAAATTTAGGATGTCGTACGCGTTGGCCCAGCTTGTAGCCGGTGTCGTTTTCACTGATTGGTGTCCCCATACGGCGGTGGTTCACCGGGCGTGACACGCTGGCACGTAGCCGTACCTCTTCCATACAGTGTTCCGGCAATTCGCCGATAAAGCGTGAAGGTCGGTGATAGACCTCTTTGCCGTACAGACGACGTGTTTCGGCGTAGGTCAGCGTCAATTTTTGCATGGCGCGCGTCACGCCCACGTAGGCCAGACGGCGTTCTTCCTCCAGCCGGCCGCTTTCATCCAGTGACATCTGGCTTGGGAACATACCTTCTTCCATACCGACGATAAACACCAGCGGGAACTCCAGCCCCTTGGCCGAGTGCAAGGTCATTAACTGCACCGCGTCCTGATAGGCATCGGCTTGGCTTTCGCCTGCCTCCAGCGCCGCATGCGATAAAAACGCTTGCAGCGGCATCAGATCCTGATCTTCTTCCTGATAGCTGTACTGGCGTGTCGCCGTCACCAGTTCCTCCAGGTTTTCGATACGTGCCTGACCTTTTTCGCCCTTTTCCTGCTGATACATGATGAATAACCCAGAGTCGCGGATCACCCGGTCGGTCTGGATATGCAGCGGCATCTCGGCGGTTTCATGCGCCAATGAATCCACCAGTTCGGTAAAGCGTTGCAGTGCGGAGGCCGCACGGCCAGCCAGGACTTTTTCGTGCAGCAGTTCACGCGTTGCCCGCCACAGCGTCAGTTGGCGATCGCGTGCTGCCTGACGCACCACGTCAAGGGTGCGTCCGCCGATACCACGCGTCGGGGTATTGACCACCCGTTCAAAGGCTGCATCGTCGTTGCGGTTGGATATCAGGCGCAGGTAAGCCAGCGCATCCTTAATTTCTTGACGCTCAAAGAAGCGCTGACCACCGTAAATGCGGTACGACATGGCGGCCTGCAACAATGCCTCCTCCAGCACCCGCGACTGGGCGTTGCTGCGGTAGAGGATCGCGCAGTCGTTCAGTGTACCGCCATTGTCCTGCCAGGTTTTGATGCGGTTGACCACGAAACGCGCCTCGTCAAGCTCGTTGAAGGCACAGTAGATTGAAATGGGTTCACCTTGGCCCCCATCGGTCCACAGGTTTTTGCCCATGCGCCCAGCGTTATGGGCGATCAGGGTGTTGGCCGCCTCCAGGATATTGCTGGTGGAGCGGTAGTTCTGCTCCAGACGGAGGGTTTTTGCACTGGGAAAGTCCTTTAGGAAGCGCTGGATGTTTTCTACTTGTGCGCCGCGCCAGCCGTAGATCGACTGATCATCGTCGCCAACGATCATCACGTTGCTGTTGCTACCCGCTAGCAGGTGGATCCAGGCATATTGGATACTGTTGGTATCTTGGAACTCGTCCACCAGCACATTGGTGAAGCGCTCGCGGTAATGGTTGAGGATATGCGGCTTGTTCAGCCACAGCTCGTGGGCGCGCAGCAGCAACTCGGCGAAGTCCACCAGCCCGGCGCGATCGCAAGCCTCCTGATAAGCCTGATAGATGCGCAACCAGGTGGTTTCCACCGGGTTGTTATAGGTTTCAATGTGTTGCGGGCGCAGACCTTCATCTTTCTTGCCGTTGATGTACCACATCGCCTGGCGCGGTGGCCACTGTTTCTCGTCTATATTCAACGCGTTGACGATGCGTTTGAGCAGCCGCAGTTGGTCGTCGCTGTCGAGGATCTGGAAGTCTTGCGCCAGATTGGCTTCCATATGATGTGCGCGCAGCAAACGATGCGCCAGCCCGTGGAAAGTGCCGATCCACATGCCACCCTGGCTGGTGCCGAGCACGTGTTCGATGCGGTGGCGCATTTCCGCTGCGGCCTTGTTGGTGAAGGTCACCGCCATGATCGAGTACGGCGAGCAGTTCTCTACCGACAGTAGCCAGGCGATGCGATGTACCAGCACCCTGGTTTTACCGCTGCCTGCACCGGCCAGAACCAACAGGTTACAACGCGGTGCTGCCACGGCTTCACGTTGTTTTTCATTCAGGCTGTCGAAGAGATCGGAAACGTCCATAGGCACCATTAATATTGGTAAGGGAAAACCCTGGGAGACAGATTTTCCACTGGGAATTTATACAGATTTCCGGTAGAGATTATAACAATGCTGCCAGCGATGCCAACCGCGAAATTTCAATGTGTGGCAGCAAGCGGCTGTCGGCGGACTGCATTAGATCGCGTTGATGCTCGTTGATCCAGCAGGCTTGAAAGCCCGCACGCAACGCGCCAGCGATGTCGGTGGTCAGATCGTCGCCCACATGGAGGATCTGTCTAGCCGCGACGCCCAGACGCTCGCTGGCCAACTGGTACATGTCCTGATAAGGTTTGGCGCGGCCATCCGGTCCGGCACGCAGCACGAATTGGAAGTAACCGCCCAGCCCGCACAACGCCAGATCGGCATTGCCGTTGGTGATCGCCACCAGCGGGTAGCGTTCTCCCAACGCCCTCAGGGTGGCGTGAGTCGCTGCTGGCACCTCAATGCGGCTGCGCCATAGCGCAAAGTTTTGCATTGCCGCATCGGCACCGATGGTGGCTTCAACGTCGCTTAGCCCCTCTCGGCTCAGTGCCAGATGGATAGCGCGCCAGCGCCACTGAGTGACATCGTGGTAAATCTCTGGCTCTTGCTCACACAGTTCCTGACGCAGGCGGTGAAGGTCTGTCGACTGGAAGCGGCTCAGGCGAGGATGGTAATTTTGCAGAAAGGCCATTGATTGCTGCTCGGTTTGCCTGATGGCTGGGCGGTTATCGTACAGCGTATCGTCCAGATCGAAGGTCAGCGCGGCCAGCGGGCGTAGCGGACGGTAAAAATGCATCAGGATTTCCCCCGTTTGGCACGTGGATGCGCGGCATCGTACACCTTTGCCAGATGTTGAAAGTCGAGGTGGGTATAAATTTGGGTGGTGGTCAGGTTGGCATGGCCGAGTAGTTCCTGCACCGCGCGCAGATCGCCACTGGATTCCAGCATATGGGTGGCAAACGAGTGGCGCAGTTTGTGCGGATGAATATGGCTGTTGACGCCCTGCTTTACGCCCCATTCGGCGAAGCGTTTCTGCACATTGCGTGGCGAGATGCGCCGCCCTTGGTTAGACAGGAATATCGCATCGTCCTCTGGCTCGAACAGCTCGCGTATCGCCAGCCAGTGTTGCAGCCAGGTGACGGCGGTGCGCCCTAGCGGCAGCTTGCGCTCCTTACTGCCTTTGCCCATCACCCAGATCTCACCAGCGGCCAAATCGATGTGGCGGCAGTCCAGCCCCACCAGCTCGGACAAGCGCAAACCGGCACCGTACATTGTCTCTAGCATGGCGCGATCGCGCACCGCCAGCGGATCATTGAGATCGATGTCTAACAATTGGTTCATTTCATCGACGTCGATATTTTTCGGCAGGTGGCGGCCGCTGCGGGGCGTGCGGATGCCTTTGGCGGGGTTGGCATTTAGCACGCCCTGGCTGACCAGCCAGTCGAGAAAGCTGCGCAACGATGACAGACGTAACGCCAGGCTGGCAGACTGTAGGCCAGCGCGTTTGCTACGCACTGCCAGCATGCGCACCGCAGCGGCGTCCAGTGACGTCCATTCGCTCACGCCGATGCTTTGTGCCAGTAGCATCAACGCCTGAAGCTGATGCGCATAGCTGAGCTGCGTCAGCGGGCTGAGTTGGCGTTCCACCTTTAGATAGCGCAGGAAAGCATCCACTGGCAGTTGCAAGCTGGCCGCGAGTGGGTTCATGCGCGTTCGATCCAACGTTCCAGCAGTGTTGGCAGCATGCGTGCCAACTGATTGAGTATCACCGTACCCATACCTGGTTGATAGTGTTGCGTGTCGCGGCTGCTGAAGATCACCATGCCCAGTTCCCCTGCGTCGCCCAGCATTGACAATGCCACCGAACCGACCTGTTTGGCTTGCGGTAATAGCAGCAGCAATTCGGGGCCATTCAAACAACCAAGGAAATGCAGCTCATCTCCCAGACGCTGAATGCGCAGCGGTTCAAACGCTGAACGCGTCAGCGCCAGATGAGTAAAATCGGACGGTGCGCCGATGTTCCAGCGATCGGAAAACAGCCGGATACTGGCACTGGCAAGGCCGAAACCGCGCGCCCAGCATTGCAAACGATTAAGCATGTCCTGCAAGCTGTCGGCGGTGATCAGGCTAGCTTGCAGATGTAGTAGGCTGGTGAACAGGGTTTCGTTGGCGTTGGCTTGTTCCATCAACAGGGTGATTTCTTCTTCCAGTTGGTTGACGTGATTACGTTGGCGAGCCAGGTGCCACTCCACCAGTGAGACAGTGCCACGCACCGGATGGGGAACACGTATTTGTTCAACCCTACGCGCATTGCGAATAAAGAAATCCGGGTTTTGCAGCAGATACTGCATTACGGTGTCGTCATCTAGCGCAATACTGGTGATGCTCTGCTCTTCTACGTTTTTCATAGGTGAATAAATCCGTCATAGACATGGGTTGCCGGGCCGGTCATAAACAGCGGGCTACCCGGCCCTTTCCAGCGAATATGCAGGCTACCACCTGGCAGTTCCACACGCACTTCCTCGGAAAGTAATTCTTGTTGGATACCCACCGCTACCGCTGCACAAGCACCGCTACCGCAAGCCTGTGTTTCACCGCTGCCACGCTCGTAGACGCGCAGCTTGATGTGTTCGCGGCTGACGATTTGCATAAAGCCAATGTTAGCTCGTTCAGGAAAGCGCTCATGCCCTTCCAGCACCGGCCCAAGCAGTGCCACCTTGGCGGTGTTGACATCATCTACCTGTAAAACACAATGTGGGTTGCCCATCGACACTATGCCGCACAGCACGGTATGTTCCGCAGCACGCATGATGTAGGTCTTCTCTGCCTTAGTGGCACGGAATGGCACCGCCTGCGGATCGAAATTGGGTTCCCCCATATTGACACACACCTGATCGTTGCCAGTCACATTAAGCACCATGCGCCCGCTCTGGGTGCTGACACGGAGTTCGCACTTATTAGTCAGCCCCTTCAGTTGCACAAAGCGCGCGAAACAGCGTGCGCCGTTGCCACACTGGGACACTTCACTACCGTCAGCATTAAAGATGCGGTAGTGAAAATCCAACTCAGGGTCGTAAGGAGGCTCTACCACCAGCAATTGGTCAAAGCCGATGCCCAGGTGCCGATCGGACAACCTGCGGATCAACTCAGGTGAAAAATAGACATTCTGAGTAATGGCATCGACCACCATAAAGTCGTTGCCCAGACCGTGCATTTTGGCGAACTGCATATCATACTCCGCTATCCGTCATGGTGTTGCGGTGGCGCACAGCAACCGCAAACAAGGTATTATTGGTCGCTCATCGACGGTTTTTGCTTAGAACCAGGCAGTTCCTGCTGATTTTTTTGCGCCTGCTCGCCCGTTGGTAGTGATGGCGTGGCCGGTTTTTTGCTAATGGGATCGGCAGGAGGGAAGTATAGCGGGCCTTTCAGGCCGCAGCCGGAGAGTCCGGCGAGCAGAACTGCCAGCAGCGCATAGCGTAGTTGTTTTTTCATTTGCATTAATGCCTGTAATTCATGCATCCAAGACCTCTATAATCGCAGGTGGATCATGAAAAGCAATAGGAATTAAATATGAACAACAGTGAGTTTCATCAGTTGGCTGACCAATTGATGCTTAATATTGAAGAGACATTGGACGATTTTGCTGGCAATGCGGATATCGATTATGAAATCCATGGTGGCGTGATGACGCTAATTTTCGAAAACGGCAGCAAAATTATCATCAACCGCCAAGAGCCGCTCCATCAGATATGGCTGGCTACCAAGGCCAACGGCTATCACTTCAATTATTGCGACGGCATCTGGCTGTGTGACCGCAGTGGCCAACCTTTCTATCGGTTGCTCAGCGAGGCGGCCAGCATGCAGGCAGGCGAGGGCGTCACTTTTTCCTGATGCTGCCTGTCTATCATTCTACAAATGGCATATACCCGTCATACTGCAAGTTGCCTGTGCGTTAGCTCCCAGGGATGAGACTGTAAACTAGATTGTGTAATTGCCTATTTTTGATATGTTCACTCCTACAGCGGAAACAGGCAAATTATGGACAAAAAGAAACTCAAAGTCCTTGCGGCTGAGCTGGTTAAAGGCCTTAAAACTGAAGCCGATCTTAATCAGTTTTCCCGTATGCTGATGTAGCTTACCGTCGAAACTGCGCTAAATGCTCACCTCGGGCACGAGAAAAACGCCCCCAAAACAGGCTCTAACACCCGCAACGGCTACTCATCTAAAACGTTGCTCTGTGATGATGGCGAGATTGAACTGAGTACGCCACGCGACCACGAAAACACCTTTGAACCCCAGTTCATAAAGAAAAATCAGACGCGCATTACGCAGATAGACAGCCAGATTTTATCCCTGTACGCCAAAGGGATGACGACCCGCGAAATCGTCGCCACCTTACACAGAACTGGCGGCTGGCGATGAGTCGTTTTATTATCGAGTTCGGTGACTGCCTGAGCGATCACCTTTAATACAATGGCAGTTACACAGAATCCAGTACAGGCTCTCCCTGGCTTTCCTGTGTTCAACTGCCAGTTTTTTCCTGAGCTGCATACGGCTTACACCACGTTCAGGGTCGGTTTTAAGCGCCTCATATGCCGGAACAACCTGTTCCCGCAGCCAGCTTTCCACTGCGCGATCGCGGGCTGCCAGCGCCCGTATCCCTTCGCGGATCACTTCACTTTCTGAGGCATATTCGCCACTGGCCACACGAGCTTTTATCTGTGCCGCCATTTCATTTGGCAGCGTGATGCTCATCTGCTGTGTTGTTCTCATTGGTAACCCCTTAACCCCTTACTCCCGACAAGTAGGATTTAATCATACTCATCATCACCGACGCTGCCATGTTCACTTTTCACATACTCCGCCGGATGCATATTCGCAAGTATCGCCTGCAACGCCCGGATACTCACCTGCGTGTAGATCTGCGTGCTCTCCACACTCCGGTGACCCAGCATCGCCTGTATTCACCGCAGGTCCGCGCCGTTCTCCAGCATCTGCGTCGCCATTGCCTGCCGGAACAGATGGCAACTCCCTTTTTTTCGATGCCTGCCGCTCTCAGGTACGGCACCACCGCGCCGGTAATGCCGTGCGCCGTCAGACCTGCCATGCCGTCCATTGCCAAGAACAGCGCCTATCCGTACCACCTAATACCGTATCGCTAGTATCAGCCAGGCCGTTAATGATTGCGTTGGCGATAGCAGATGTCGTGCCGTTACCCAGCTTATCTCTCACCTGATTTTTCAGGGATTCAGCGGCCTGTTTCACTGTTTCGCGGGCTTTGTCACCGCTCAGCGAGTTATTCTCCACAACAACTTTTTCCGTTGCGAAGTCAGCCCGCGAACACCATTTTTCCCTGTGCATTCGGTGAGTTACAACCGGGTTTTTCCGGTGCATTTTCTGGGTGCTAACTTTTTGCCCCGGACACGCTACCCCCGTGCATACCGCAGATGATGAAGGCAGATCGCGGCAGGGACGCCGCGCTCTGACCAAGCACACAACCCGCTGAACTCACCGAGGTTGAGCTGCTTTACTGACCATCCGGCGATATCGGAGGCCAGCAACGTGCAGTGTGGATCAGCGTTACTATCCACACAAGGTCCCTTTCCTCATCCAGTTCGTAGATAAGCCGGTAATGTTCATGCGGAACCAGTTCCCGTGTACCGGCTAGCTGTCCGTTTACGCCCATCAGCGGATGTTCTGCCAGACATTCTGCCGCCTCGCTGAACCGCTCATCCAGCTCCACTGCTGCTACAAGGTTTCTTTCTGCCAGGTAATCCCAGATTGCGGTACGGTCCTGTAATGCCTCGTCAGTCCAGCGTACCTTCACATTTTACCTGCCAGCGTTGTCCGGCGTTCCGCGAACAACGCTTCAACGTCTTCGTTACTTGTTCCTTCACCTGATCGGATGGATTGTCGTCCTCGCTTGATTTTTTGCACCACCCAGTCATCGTAAGCCTGGCGGTCATTCTGACGCTGGATATATTCCCGCATCAGTTCGCGCATTACCTGAGAGGCCGGTCTGTGGCTGGCTTTTGCCGCTGCGATAAAACCTTCTCGCAGGGAGTTTTCCAGTTTCATGGTGAACACCGCTTCTTTCGGCATTATTCTTTCCTCACTTCTGCCTGAGTAATGACAGAGTATATACCTTATCATTACCTTTCCTCCATAACCTTCAGAGACCCATCCTCCCGCTGCTCCGCAGGATGCGTACTGGCATGGACTGCCTGAAGCGCTCTTATGCGTTGATTCAACACTCCGGTGGTTCAGCATCGCCTGTATCCAGCGCAGATCCGCACCGTTCTCCAGCATCTGCGTTACCATTGCGTGCTGGAACAGGTGGCAGCTTCCCTTGTCGGTACCAGCATCTCTGATATAGGGAACGACCACGTTGGTAATGCTATTGGCTGTCAGCCCTGCGATACCGTCTTTCGCCAGGAACAGCACATCACTGTTGGGCATATGCACCAACTGAGGCCGCACTGTGTACTGGTAACGCCGAACTCACTCACAGGCCCGTACGCCTATCGGAATCAACCGATCTTTTCGTCCTTTTCCCTGGCGGATGGATCATCACCGTACCCTGTGCGTGATTGATGCTATGTAACCTCAGTCGCGCCAGTTCTGCACGGCGCATTCCGGTACTGTAAAGCACTTCCAGCATGGCGCGGTCACGTAACCCTTTCACCGTGTTGATATCGGGCCACGCCAGTAGTTGCGCCACCTCAACGACACTCAGGACATCTTTTGGCAACCGTTCACCCTGTTTGGGGAGTTCCAGATCGGCGGCGGGATTGGACAACAACCAATGGCGGTGGGTTAACCAGCTCAAGAAGGCTTTCAGGGTGTTAAGGTGATTGCACTGCGTGGAGACACTCAACGGGTCACCGTTCGGTTTCCGCTGGTGATACAACTGGCGTTGGTGCTGTTCGAGTATGGGTAATGTGATGCTTTGCGCTTGCTCCAGTTCCCGTTCTTTACTCCATGACAGGAACCGGCCCCCGGCCCAGTTGGTGCTTATGACCGCGCAGATTATGCTGGTTGTGTTCATGCAGCCATGCCAGATATTGCACCATCCAATACGCCAACCCACCATGCGGGCCGCGCCCGGTTTGTAGCACGGTAGCGCGGCGTTTATCGCGGAGTCCCATGATTTACCCTCCATGTTGACCAGGGGCCGCGACGGCAGCAGCCCGATTATTTTTTCCCTTTATTACGGCATTTCCCTAAGGGCAGACGCCCCCATCAACCCCTTGTGCCATCGGGCTAGAAGCGGTTTTCCGTTCCCTGACCTGGGGCAAACTTGGCCCAGACTTGATACAGACTCGCTTTCCTCTGCCCCAGACTTGCGCTTGCTGCTTGCGTGCTCATCCACATCAAGCAGGCCACACAGGTGCAGCCCGTCAGCCTGCGCACCGTCATACAACAGTTCGTACTGCAACAGATGCCCACGGTTACCCCCGTGTACCAGCAGGTACTCCATCTCAACCAACCGCAGACAATGATTTTTTAGTTAGCTGTCGCTCCAGTGCAGCGCGTCGCGGATATCACGCCGGGTAAAGCGCACCTCCGCAGGTTGGCAGTGCTGCCGCTCCTCCATCCCCGTCACCATGTCCTGTATCAGCACCAACAGCTTGCGCGTCTGTGGCGGCATTTCATCCAGGGTGCGCCCCAACACTTCATGTGCCAGCCGGTTGGCCAGCTCGATGTCGCTTGTCTCCACCTCCATATACTCGATAACGCTGCCGCAATGTGCCACCCGTTTCACTTCCCGCTCGTACTGGTGCAGCAGCGCTATCGACTGTATCAACGTCAGGTACTTCATGTGGTCGCGCCGGGTAGGCGTTTTGTCGCTCAGGAAGGTAAGCTGATGTGCGAACGGATTGACCACTTTTATTGGCCGCAACAGCCGCTGCGCGTTCTGGTGTAACCGGGTCAGATAGCCTTTTCACTCACCGCCAGCAACCCTTCCAGCGTCTGGCCGTGGCGCTGCATGGCGTGTATCGCCTGTGTCTGCTCCCGCGATTCGTTTACCGTCCGTACCAGGCAGCGGTTTAACAGTTCTTCATCAACATCGATGGCGGTGGTGGTCAGCATCACCAGGCCTTGCACCTTGTATTCCCGCGTCACCAGTTCGCCGCTCGATTCGTCCTTGCCGGTGCTGGCGATTTTCAGCTCCCTGTCCGACTGCAACAGCTTCAACGCATAGGCCGCTTGCCGAACACCTTCTTCCTCGGCGATAGCCAGTATCTTGTGTTGCAGCGAGGTTTCCCCCAGGTAATACAGGCTCTGCCCAGTCATGGCGCTGTACTGGATGCGTTCTTCTTCCGGTATCAGCCCCAACACCGCATCCATCAACGAGGATTTCCCCGCCGCCGAGCTGCTCTGTATCAGCACCGCCAAGGGTTTATCCAACTTGCGCGAGGTGGCCGCCAGATACCCGGTGAGCTGGTTCGAGGATTCCCCCACTACGCCACAGGTGGCCAGGTCATTCACCACCCGTTCGGCCAGATTGGGGGATTTCAGCAGCTCAAGCGCGGCGCTTTCATCCTCCGCACTCAGTGCCACAACGGAGGGCGTGTCCTGCTCCACTGCCTGCCGTGCCTCGTCCTGCTTCTGCTCCAGCAACAGCAGCAACCGAGGGTGCTCCCGCCAGTTCCCGAAGCCGTACCAGGGTTTGCGGGAAGGTCAGCCGTTCAGTGTGTTGCAGCCAGTCCTGCACCGATCCCGCTGCCCCACAGCCGAAGTAGTGATAGAGATTCTTGGCAGGGGAGATCACGCAGGAAGGCGTTTTCTCCCGATGGAATGGGCATAGGCAGGTGTAGCCGTCTTTGCCGTGCTTTTTGAACGAGTGGCCTTGTGATTCGGCGACCTTCAGCAACGACACATCGCGCTTCAACTGCGCCAGCTCTGCCGGGGTCATTCTGCCCATTCCGCTGCTTCTTTAAAAAACCGGTCAAGATTCTATTGTGAGTTATTTTAGTATCCGATCTGCTATCATTGTCAAGCACACTTTATACGGAGGTTAAGATGACGGGATTGTTCTCTCATTGGTTGATGTCCATGAGCGTTTCCACACGTTTAGCCTATATCCGTAAGAGTAAAGGTTTGACCCAGCAGGCACTGGCCGATGCTATCGGTCTGCACGTTACGCAGATTAAGCGATACGAAGCTGGAACCTCTCAGCCTTCTCTTGAAGCGATTAAGAAGATTGCGCAGACCCTACGCGTTACCACTGATTCACTGATATTCGATGAAGGGGAACTGGCTCCCGATGCTGACCTGGCGTTGCAGTTTCAGGCTATTTCCGGCATGGCACCGGAACAGCAACAGGTTATTAAGCAACTGCTGGAAGGGATGATTATCAAGTATGAAGCAGAACGATGGTCATCCAAGATGAAGGGATAACACTGGATTTAGCGCAGTAACAACAGGTTGCACCCTGCTGTCACTGCTAACCACAACAACTAGGTAGGCGTTGATTATGGCTGAGCAACATCATAAGTCAGAACCCGTCACCCCCCAAGCTCGCAAGTGCGTTGTCGGTTACCGCCCCAACGGCGGCAAGCCGAACCCGACGCCACAACTGACCCTCAAGGGGCGTTGGTTGGAGCCACTCGGTTTTACCTCCGGGCAGAAAATCGAGGTGTTCACCGAACCGGGGAAGCTGATTATCCGCATCGAGCCAACCCCGGAGGACGCCGCATGAACATCACCTTTACCCCTGAACCGATCCCGGAGCTGACGCTGGCAGGCGCTACGCTGGCCGAGCTGGGTTTTATCCCCGGAGCACCCTTCCAGCTTACGCTGCGGCCCGATGGGCTGTGGATCACCCCCGTCACCGATGAGGCCACCTGGGAAGCACTCTGTGAGGCCAGCCAACACCGCCCGGATCTGGGCGCGGACTGGGTACGGGAGAACGGTGAACTGATCATCGGTGGGGATTGGTTGAGTGAGTCCGGGATCACCGATGCTGAGCAACTGGAGATCATCGCCGCACCCGGTGTGATCCGGGTGCGGCGGCGGGAGGATGAGGTTTTGGGGGCATAAAAGCAAAGATCCCGAGTCGGTCCCTAAATTTGTAGTAGCTCTTATTTGATCTGACCTCTCTTGTTGTATATAAAAAATACCAGAGAGGTGAAAAATGAATCAGACAGCAAAAATCATTAAACCTAAACTCGGTTTGTTAGAACTGGCACGACAACTGGGTAATGTTCGGGAAGCCTGTAAAATCATGTGCTACAGCAGAGACAGCCTACTATCATTTCAAAACGCTTTACGAACAAGGTGGCGAGTTGGCGCTACAGGAAATCAGTCGTAAAAAACCTATCGAAAAAAATCGTGTTGAAGCTCATATCGAACAAGCCGTCGTAAATATGGCCTATGGATTTCCCGCTTATGGCCAGCACCGTGTCGCCAATGAACTCACCCGGCAAGGAATACTGATTTCAGGCAGCGGGGTTCGTTCTGTTTGGTGACGATATGATTTGTGAATGCTTTAAAAAGCGGCTCACCGCGTTGGAAACCAAGATGGCTCAGGAGGGCGGTGTTCTCACCGAGGCTCAGTTGCAGGCTCTGGAGAAAGCTAAATCCCAACGAGAAGCTCACGGTGAAATAGAGACACAGCACCCAGGCTATCTGGGTGCACAAGACACCTATTATGTCGGCAATATCAAAGGGATTGGCAGAATTTATCAGCAAACCTTTATATTGATACTTATAGCCGTGTTGCTGTTGCCAAAGTCTATACCGAGAAGAATGCATTGATTGCCGCAAAAATGCTCAATGAGCAAGGGATAGCGTTGTTACGGATATTGACTGTTCGCGGGACGGCGTTCTGTGGCAAAAAAGAGAGTCATACGTTTGAATTATATTTGAATATTGAAGATATCGAGCATACACGACCCCAGGCTTACAGCCCGCAGAGACAAACGGCATCTGTGAAGGGTTTCACAAGACAATGAAAACGGAATGCTACGATGTCATGTATCGCCGTAAGATTTACCGTAAATCTGATGAAATCCAGCGAGAACTCAACCAATGGCTCTATTTTTACAACCGTGAGCGCCCCCATTCATGACGATACTGTTATGGAAAAACGCCTTGGCAGACTTGGGAAAGCAGCAAGGGTTTGGCGAAAGAAAAGCAACTTGAGAGTTTATTTATCGCATCGGACAGTCAGACTCAACTGACAAATTTGGGTCTGAAAAATGAGTGAATGTCAGATTAAGTTTGAGCTACTACA
>WHPZ01587842.1:0-11554 GCA_016617965.1 Macrosiphum rosae | reverse complement strand
GCTACTTTTTTAAAAGTAACTAGAGTACCTCTACTACTTTTTTCCCAAGTCAACCACTGCTTCTACTACTCCCAATGGTCAACCATTAGTTTTAATATCCTACTTTTCTATAACTGAATCACTGTAGGTACATAATGACCAGTAATCTACAACATGCGTTTAAATACTAAAAATTAATATTTAAATTCAATTTTATAAATTGTAATAAGTAAACAAAATAGTTATAGATAGCTTTTACTAAAATTGTTATGACAGACAGAAGAACAATGAACGTTATCATTAATAATAAATATTATCAAGCTAAAAATATAAATTAAAAATATATTTCGACGTAATTTAACTTGAATATCATTTCATTTACCAAAACAATATTGATTTTTGACTATTAACAAAATACAAAATATTTACAGAAATTACAGAAATTCAATGCTGCGATAATTAGACACCCCAAAACACTATCAGGTCGGTGTATGTAAAATGTAAATATATATTTCTGGACAAACCGGGGCGTATACCAACAAAAACTTACTTATAAATTATTCATAAGTCATGAAGTACCTACTTATTTAAAATATATGCAAATTATTTGTACTTTAACAATATTTTATAAATAAGCTGATACTGTGGTGCCCTTCAAAATATTTTTTATACATTTTACAAATTCCAAAGACATCTATAACTGACTATAACTCTTCTAAATTATTATTACCTTAGTAGTTGGATCCTTAGTATTTGTTCATAACTTGTATTGTTATTAACTGTAGTTAGTTTATTTTTTCTACTTGACCGTCTTGGTGCTTCCAAATTATTAATAACAGTATTCAATATGTTTCTCTCTGAAAAACCTGATTCTATGTAATCACTTCCATCATAATAAGGCAATTTTCTAAATTTTGTTTAGTAAAATTGTCATTAACTTACCTTAAAAGATTTTGTTTTACCGGTAGAAATGCATTACTGCCGAATCGACAATATTACTTGGAGTAGTAAAACACTGTATAAAAATGAAAATATTATTGAAAATGGAAATTTCACTAGAGATTAAGAAGCATTACGTATAGGGAAAACCATTTTCATTGCATCTTTGATTATAAAGATCACTCGGTTCGATGGAATGTATACGACGCCTGTATTTCAGTCTCTAATAGTCCGATACTTGTGTTATCTACAAAAAAAATATTTTGTCAATATACACGACTACCATACACGATGCACGATGCACAAACATCTAAGAAACAAAGACACTCTAGCTGGGGCGTTTGGGTGTTGGACGCTTGGTCAACTGTTCAGTCTGGCCATATTTTGAAAATCAAATTCCATGACCGATGAGAATAAAAAGCACTGTGTTTTACATCACGATTGGATTTCGGAACCAAAGATATAGAATAAAATTGTAAATTTTACTGTCTTATATCAAGGAAGGAATGTGGTTTTAAAAGGTCTATAAAAACCATAATTACACCAAAAAAAATCACAAGCAAAAACGAAAATAAATTATAAGACGATAAAAAAAAATGTTATCAAAAAATTGATAATCTTCATAAGTCAATACCGCGAAAGGTGTATAATAGATTATAAAGGTTGCCTCATTAAGAATATATCAAAAAAACAGTAGTGGGAGAAAATGTCGACATAATGACAAGTATTTCATAATATGTTTTTATTATTTTCTCGTAAATTAGTTTCACAACTTTTCAATTTTGTTTTATTTATTTTGTTAAAAAATGTTTTAATTATTACTTATTTTTAAATTACCAACGATGTAAAAATACATATATTAAAATGTCCTAACATGGAATCTCTAAATTATGACAATGTTAATTGTAATTGCATTCATATATAATCTGTTGACTTAATTTGGTGTAACTATTGACAAGTACATAAAATAGGATACTCATATTGGTATAACTGTAAAAAAAAAATAGAAGTCTTTTCTATAAACTCAAGTCTCTAAGGAATATCTTATTGCCAAATACCATGCAAATGTTTTTTTTTGTATTTGCTTAATCTATTTTTAGTTATGGGATTTCAGCTTGGGGAGGAGCTTATAAAATTCATTTTAAAAAATTTACATCCACGATAAATTCACTACTAAAAATTGCCTTCAAATTGTGGAAATACTGATATTGTATATACAACTTGTAATTAATTCAAACTTAAACAACTGTATATAAAAGAAGTATTATGTAATTTTTACTCCTATAATGATAAAGAATTTAATTTTAAACATAATTATTGTACTCGCCAAATTGTAAATAATACTTGTTGAATGTTTAAATTTAATAGTGAATTCGGTAAACAAAATCCTTATTATTGTAATCTATTTAATATAAATATTAACAGTTTTAATAACTTTAAATCATATAAATAACATGTTATTCACTAAGCGATAATCTCACAAATCGATTAGCAATTAAAATTAGTTATATTTACTTTTCTATTCAATAATCTTCTAAATAATTGTTTTTAAATACAATAAATACAATATAAATTGTATTAAATTGTATTTAATAATTGTTATCTTTTATTTTTATTTATATTTATTTTTATCTGTATTTATATTTGTAAACAGTGTTGATAAGTATAATTTATACAATTAAGAAACATTTGAACTCTTGTCCCCCCAAATCTCAGGCTTTTGGCGACAACATTTTTCACATTCTATTCACTTTTTTATGTTAAATTTAATTTGTAACTATTCTTTCAAAATAACAATAAACTACTTATAAGTTATAATTAGCATTTTCATTTTTATTATTATTATTATTTATTAAGTAAAACAAATTGAAATATACTTTATTTTGACTGCATTTTTTTATCATCTATGTATTGAAAAATATGTTAACTAACTATAATTATGTTTATGTTTAACATCATCTCTTAAAAGAATTTTTATTATTATTAGCATTTTGAAATTATCATTATTATGTAATACAAATTTAAATATATTACACATTAACTGCATATTTCATAATAATAGCTTGTAAAAAAATATCAAAATTCTATTGATTATTTTGTGTATCGTTGTTATAAATTAACATAAGTGTCCCTCCCCCCCCTCCAAAGAAAATCTCAAAATATCTACGTTATTTGTATGAATTTGTTTGACGTTTCTTAGAATTTGAACGACACCAGTATTCGAGCAATATCGGAAATACTGAAGGGGGGCTGGAGACATGACACATACGTTATAAATTATTAAAATGTACCATAATATTACTGATTTTTCTCATTTTGGTTTATAAAAATATTAATTATTATTCATTTATTCTAAATATAATGTTATAATTATTATTATATATATATATTATAAATTAAATGTATTAGGTACCACAACTCACAAGTGATTATTTTATTTATAATTGTTAAAAATGTATAAAGATTTTACTATAATTTATTTTGTTTATTAATTAATTTAATAAATGTATAGGAATAGAACTCCTTTAAAAATAAGACTCAAAATTATATGACAAACTAGCTCTATAAAAATTGGAGTGTCTTACTGTCTTGAACTTGAAGACCCCGAGTTTTCTAAAAACATGAATAATAATTTAAAATCAATTATTAAATCACAAATTTGGTACACACAATACATTTCAAAAATGAGTTGTGTCATGGGACATCCGGAAGTAAAAATGGGAATGTATATTTAACTAAATAAACAAATTTTATTTAACTACATGATTTTTGAAGGAATTTGTTCAGTTTATAATAATCTTGTAGTCTTGTATATATTTATCAAATCAATATATAAATACTGATACTAGCACGGGAATTCGTCAGTCGATATAACTTCATTAAAATTAAAAAAATAAATTATTGTAATTATTAAAAACGTTTATTTACGTTTATAGCTGTTGTTAACGATAAGAATATAATTAGCCACTAATTAGATCTGATATATTTGTTTTATAAAATATTATGGATCTGTAAACTTGTACCTCATAACAATAGTTAATAAATAATAATTGATAAATATTAAATGACAGTTAATAATTAATACAGTAGAACTTCCATATAAAGCTCACCGAAAGGACTGTAAATAATGAAATAATGGCCGCTATTTAAAGGTACCTGTCCTACAGAGGTAGGACAACACTATAGGATAACACTCGACGGGACCAAAAAAATTGACGGTTACATAGAGGTGACCGTTAACGGAAGTCTTAACGTTTTAATGCAAATAATAATTTATTATGTGTTTTTTAATCATGAATAAAATGTTTCTAATCTAACCTTCCCATCAAGCATTAATAAAAATAAATAAATACCTGCATACAATTAATATACATAGGTATAGTAGTTATTAAAATAATTTATAAATTAATAATATCTAAGTAATAGAATATAGTATAAAATATTATAATATATTTTAAAAGTTATACGAATAATGTTTTTAATTACAACAAAATAACTAAAATCATTATTCTCCGGCTATAATAAATTTAATTTAGTCCATATTTGAACATAAAATGTTACCTACAACAAAAAAACTGTGTTTATATAGTTTTTTAGATGTTTTGCATACAGTATGAACTATTCGTAAGAATCCTTGTTTTACATTTTCAAACCTTAGCTATAAAAATTGAACATTTTATACATTTTTAAAAAATAATTTGCAAATATTTGTGATTTTGATGAATTTTTTCAATATTCTAATTTCAGACACTTTCAAAATGTGTAGTGGATTAACTCTCAACTTTTTATTTTCATTTCCACCAACAAAAAATGTTGTAGAAACCATTTTGAAAAAAGGAATTTTTTTTCGATAGAACTTAAAAAAAAAAATTACAAAAATGAATTTTTCTTATGGCTTTATAAAGCTCCAAAAAAAGACAAAATATTTTAAAAATACCGATTTAAAATCTCGGTGAAAATGTCATGTTGTATTTTTAGGGTAACACTAATATACAACATTTATTTTCAAAAACTTTTTTTACTTTTGCCTTCTCATAGTACCAACTAGATTAACTTTCATACTAGAAGAGATGCTAAAGTAGAAAATCAAAGCATTTTTACAGGCCTGAAAGTTGATGAAAGCACAAAAGAAATACACATAATTGTAAAATCAATACATTTATCCTCTCAATATGTAAAACTACAAAATAATCTCTATATTGTATTTAGTTCGTTACACCCATATAATATGAATAATAGATATAATATTATGATTAATATATAGAACCTATAGCTGATTGTATAGGTACCTTAATTCTTTCTTAATTAGTGTTAATTAGGGTTCTGAATTCTAATTCCTTGGGTGGGACACTGTCATTTTATATTAATATTTATTATGAACCTACTGTGTTCAAAGTAACTTACACGTTTATTAAAATATTACTTCATAATATATGACCAATTTTGAAAAAAAAAACCAGTTAAAATTCAAAAATACTTCAAAATATTCAGCTTATAGTAAAATCTAAAAAATCACAAAATATGAAAAATTTAATTATTAATTTCAGTTCTTTGAATCTGTAAATAAATTTTAAGCTTACTCTACTATTCCTTAAGCATCTTAAAATATATATATGCAAATGCTAACCATGATCATTACAATTTACAATTATTAAGTTAAAAAAAAAAATAATAAATATTTCATAATTATTAGGTACGTAAAATTCATAGTAACCCGAAAAATAAGACGGTTTCCTAATAATTATCCAAGAATCGTAAATTCTCGATGACAATACAAACTTCGGTTTTTTTTAATAAGAACCGAGGCATTAATTTAATTTAATTAGGTTCTCTTTTTTGAATTTTTGAATTTTATTTTATTTACGTAGGTATAATAATATGTAATGGTATATTCTTAAAGAATAATTGTTATGTATAATTTACTTAACATTGGAAATATTAGATATATATTGTAGACTGACAAATATTTTACGATTACTTTTTATAGACGTTAACAACTGAATCTGGTTGTTTATTTACACCAATATTATGGACTAATACGCCAAATTTGGCAACGCCCTTTCTAATATTGAACGCGTTTAAAGAGTAAACAAAATAAATCTACATTTGTTATAGCGGCTGTTAGTTCCGCATTTTTTGAAAAATCTACGAGCGGTATTACCGTCATTAGTTGTTTCTTTTGCTTACATAATAAAAAAAAAAAATTACTTTAAATTTGTTTAAATTTATTGATTACATTTGTAATCTAAAATAAATACCTTGTAAGACTACATCTATAAGTAGACCTCTGTTTCAGTGCGAAATCGATCTTGAATGATTTTTTTTCAAAAATAACTTTATCATCAGATGATGGAACTTGTCAACAAATAAAAGAGTTGGAAGTTATACAACATATTTTTTCTAAACTATGTAATGGAGTACAACATAAACTAAACAACAACTATCAATAGAGAACATTACGCAGCATACAAGAGACACTATAATAAACAGTAGGTTTTATAGAACTATATCACGCCAATACGACGAGTAAAACCCGCACCGAGCCAAGGGCAACCTTCAGGCAAAGGCGTGGTAATAACTCGTCATATCAACAAATCGTAACCAACCAGAAACGACAATGGGGAACAAGTATATAATATACCGGTGCAGTTCACCGAACGTACAACGCAGTCTTCAACATCTTCTCAACCAGTCGAGTACACATACACAACTATTGGAGACCAGAAGATCCGAAGACCACCAACCGCTGAGCATCGACAACGCAGCCGAAACCCATACGGATATACACACCGACCGACAGCGACAAGCAAACCTGCCAGAAACCCGAGAACTCCAGACTGCCCGCTAACCCGAGCGCACTGCCGACCACCATACCTATCCGGACCACAACCGAATCAGCGGCCGACAAGACATTCACATAATTTACATAATATTTCAAAGTTGTTCATTGTTAAATCTACAGCTAGTATGTCAGAAATTAAAAATAATCTTGTTATTGTATGATCAAGAAGGTTGTAATTCAATTTTAAAATAAGATTCTGTAATAATAATATTTCCATCAATAACTGAAATGTGAAAATAATAATCGTTAAATAAACAAAATTTAAAGGAAATAACAGATATGCTAATCACAGACGCAACTCGACGCAGATAAAAATTATGGAATTCAAAAGCTAAGGAGTTTTTGAATATTACCTATATATTTGTATATGATCATTTTAGATCTCTTCTTATATAATAACTCTCAAAATGTAAAACCACTAATAAAAAAAAATGTTTAATAGTGATGTAATATATATACACCATGTATTTATTAGAATAATATGTATGAATTTAAATTAAACTTACCATTTGAATTGATGTCCATTCTAAATAATAATTAAATTTTTATAAAATTGAAAAACACTCTGAACACAATCGACGAAGAAATGAATTGATATTCCTTAATCAACCATAAAAATTGTACATTTTGTTTCTAATCATTTTACATTTCAAGTTTTTAAGTGGTTATTGTTATAATAACCCAGAATCTATTAAGTGTTGTTCTATTTATTATACTGATATAATATAAAGTGCTAAAAATCTCATTTTTATCTTTTTTTTTCTATTTTGTCCGCCTAAATTTGTATTTCCGACCATTGTGCGCCTTAAGAGGATGTTACACGGATATTTGTTGTCTCCGTCTTATAAGTAGGCAAATATTATACAATTGACGTAATATACTTAATATAATTTAATATTTTTATGTATTAAATAGTAAACATTTGGTTGTATTATTAAAATTATATTATAGCATGTCTACTATATAATTATATTTAGAAAGTTATTGAATATAAAAATTAAATTTACAGTAAAATAATAATTTCTATTACTCTATTATTCTAGAATTTCAGGGGGAACATTCATCGTATTATCTATATTATTATTTACACTCTATTCGTTTGAACGGTATATTGTTTAAGTTCCCATTGCACTTCCAACAGTGTATTTTGGCATGTGTTTTCTGTATTATATTTATTCTGTGATTATTTAAAACTCGATTATATTAATATGACGATACAGCAATTTCTGTATTATTTAGGGTCCAAATGTACAACACAGGTTCTCTGCTGATGACTACAATAATATTATACCATATTATCTTATCTTATAATAATTATTTACATTTGATTTGTCCGACTACATATGTCGTTATTATTAGGTTCGTGTGGTGATCGTAAGTATTATTTTATAATATATTATAATACGCCTATAATATACAGTAGTTTACTTAACCGATAATGGTTTGGTGTTCGGTGGGGAAATACAATTGCAGCTGAGTTCATACCCTCCTGTATACCAGAACACACAAGAATATGACTACTGGTACTCGTCAACAGTTGATCATTTTATGAAAAACAGCAACAACCTCAAATCGCCATCATCGTCGTCGACATATCATATGGGTAAATATCATGTTTTTATGGTGTTTAAAAATTAAATAATCGGATGTTTATAATAATATTTTATTGTTATTGTTGTGACAGAGAAATTTAATGATCGTAGTCCAGATTGTACTTCGTGAAAACTGCAAAAGAATTGTTCAGGGATCTTCTACAAAGACCACAGTTGTAGATGCATCATCTATAAATGAACTCAGGTAGTGATGGCGTGTGCACTGACGACGACCACTGTTTCGGTGTACAGTGCTCGTGCTTTCAGGCAGTCACTGTATTGTTGGGTAAGTAGGTTTTAAAAAAATATAGAGTTGATTTAACTTTTTTACTCTATTATAAAAAGCGTTAATATTATAAACATTCAAAATTATTAATAATGCTATTTCTGTGTGTATTGACGATACCATTGAGTTTTTTGAGATAAAATGGCAAGAAGGGCGATAATTTATTGTTCGATGTTAATATATTAAGTACCTAGGTACCTATTATAGACGTTTACGTCCGACAACAAAACGTCTTTAATAGTATGTGACTTATATGTGTATAATATAATAATATTATATTATATTATAGAAAATCACTTCAGAATTTGTAATAGTTCGATTACAATAAAATGTTTCACAATACCTATAGGCTATAATCAATAATCAAACATAATATAGTTATCATATTATTACGAGTAGGTATACCCACATTGACACATGATAAATTATTATAATTAAGTTACATACATTCAATTTATTAACTATAAAATATTTCGGGGAGGTTTGAACCCCACAACCCCCCTCATATACTGCCTTGAAGTCCACTGATCCGTAGAGGTCACACGATTCATTATTTAAACTATAGATGGCTAAATCTGATTTACGTTTATTTTGATTTTTAATGGAGGGTACGAACTGCAAGGTACAACACGAATAAAGAACTTCCGCTTTAACATTTGTCGTATTATTAATATTATTTAATTATTATGTACACCATATTTATCTGAATGGTATTCTGTTTAAGTTTCCAATTGCACTTGAAATCGTGTACTTTGGATGTTTTTTGTAATATTTTTGTTTAGTGATTATTTTAAAACCTGATTATATGATGATGTAGCAGTTTCTATATTATTTACGGTCTAAAAGTAGTAATAGGTACAACATAGAGAATAGTATTTCCTGCAGATATTTATAAGTATTACTAATCCGTTTGAAAATTATGAAATATCATAATTTTTACCTATAAATATATAGAAAAACAAATCGAAATTGTGATGATCGAATATCTGTATTTGGAATGGTTTACCTATACCGAATAACTAATAATCATATATTATTATAGTACCTACCTATTGATAATTTATAAAGGTAACCGTGTTTTATATGCATTGTACCTATAATGACTCGATTATTGATTTCAGATCGGTAGCTACATTTTTAAAAGTAAGTATGCTTACTTGTGTCTGAATGTATTAGGTCTATTACTTAGTTAATTTTTTTTTTATATTTGCAATGTTTGCAATATTAGAATGTGTTTTCAATGATATCAGATGATACAATTTATACATTTAATTTTTGTATTGTAAATATCAAACAACAAATATTGAAATTAAAGCTCATTTATGATGACCCGTAGAGCCGTAGAGGGCACACGATTAAATACAGATAGTTCAATTAGGCTTACATTTATTTTCATTTTTAAATGTATTATAGGTAGGTAGGTACAAAGAGTAATGTACAACACGAATAAAAACTTCCGGTGGAATGTTTATCGTATTATCAATATTATTATTTACACTCTATTTATCTGAACGGAATATTGTTAAGGTTCCCATTGGATTCAAATAGTATACATTGACCGGTTTTCTGTATTATATTTATTGGGAGATTATTTTTAAACTCTATTATATGATGATATAGTCACTGTTTGAGCTATGGTTGAATGTCAGCCAGCTACACAGTCTCACGCAGGGATAAGTCCGATCGTGTAATCTGTGTGCGGTCGATCCACCATTCCTCCCCCTCCGAACTTATTATGTAAATATTATTAGGTAATTAAATGTATTATTGTCTTTGGCCTTTTTATTGTAATTGTAATTCTATGTAATACATCTTTGTATATTGTGCATATTATCACACTATGTTTTTTTCATTCTGTTCTTTGTTCTCTGTCGTTCGTTATTTCAGCAACACCTTATCTGTTTAATTTGTCGTAAAAACGATTCTCGCCATTACGACAGAAACAAGTAGTTTTTGGATTCGTTCATCATCATAGACAGTTTTTTTTTGTTTGCGGCCATTGAGGTACATTATACGTCACATAATTACTCAACAAGTTGTGTCTGCGCTCATTCTTAAACACTTTCTTCAAGTCCAACCATACACAAAAAATCAGTAAGTTTACAAACATCTTTTATTGGGTTCACTGAGAACCGCTTGTCACCCTAGGGCGCTACTTATCACCTGAGATCGGGACTGGTGCCAGATAACAAGAGTAAGTCTGCCAGCAACCCTATGTGCATTGTGTGCGTGGCCGCCCAGGTCGTAGAGTTGAGTTGCTCACCGGATCAGACATTCACCTGCCGTAATTTTAAGTAGTTTTTGAGTAGGATACGTAAGAGTTGCCCAATTTCTGTGATTGCACCAGACCGAATGGACCACGAGAACCCCCCCTCCAACAAATAATTAGCCTAAACTTACAGTATTCCTATGTACAACCGGCTTCCGTTCCTCCGTGACATAACCACCGTTCCCAATGTGGCAACCGTAAGCACCTCCTTCTGACTCGTGTGATCAGACACTCGAATGAAGTGGCCTACCCACTCGGTTCCAGCTGGGCATTAGAACCGACGTGTCTTCGTTTGCCTATTGCGCACATTTTCAGGCGCTATACTCCTAACAGTCACCGTGTGGAGTTTTTCGGTCCACTTTCCTCACCCCATACAGTCTTTATTACTATATTATTTAGGGTAAAAAGGTACAACACATAAAATAGTGTTTTCTGCAGATGACTACAATAAAATTATACCATATCTTATCTTACAACAATTATTTACACTTGATTTGTCTGACTACTTAAATTGGTATTTTAGATTCTGAGCGGAGCGATGAATGTATTGGTTTTACAATGATGTGTGTTTTTTTTTTTTTTTTATATTTTTGTGTCTGTCATCACGTTTTAGGACAGTAAAAGTGCTTGGATTTTCTTCATCAGTA
>WHPZ01587841.1:44277-88028 GCA_016617965.1 Macrosiphum rosae | reverse complement strand
TTAGAAATTTGCTGACATGAGTATATTTCTTAAATTATTTGGTAATCACATAGTACTAACAATTTTTGTCATACGTTTAAGTAGCAGTTTTATTTATTTTTTTTTTGTCAGATCTCGGTGGGACACCCTATAATAATAATAATCCATAATGATCTTACCTTTAAATTTTATAAGAGGTCAGTTCCCTCTATTGTTGAGCTAAGCCTGCTGGGCTTAAAACTTTCAATGTTACGCCCTTGCAAGAGACGGAGACAACAAAATGTGTCCGTGTACCCTCCTACGGATATCGATCGAAATATTATAATATTGCATGACTTACTGTTCGATTTGTTCGTCTCGCAGGATACTTCAGAGACGCAGAGTCGTACGAGCAGTACGACGGCCAGTCCAACGCACCAACAGCAACAAGGAACCGGTTTCTAGCGTCGTCAGCACCCACTGTGACGAGGGCGCCATCATATATTCACGAGCTTGTTTTTGACTCTTCGTTTCAATTTTTTTTCTTTGATTTTTTTTTTTTTTACATAAATCACGAAAAGCTTTGCTCTCGAGTAAAATATACGTACATCCACTATATATGTTGACATTTTTATTCGTAAACACACGTTTTTAAAGAAAAAAAAAAACAATTATTTATCTAGCGTTATTTTTGTTAAAACTCATCTACGGATTTTATATACGCTGTAAAAAAAAAAAAAAAAAAGACGAATAATTTTTTATAGGGGTTTTAGAAGATCGAATTTCATTTTAGATAGACAAGCGTCGACTGGGAACTATATTATATTATATATTATAAATTATAATATTATTATACTTGGTTTTTATTATATGTAAACTATACGGAATATTGAATTTTTATATTTTTAATTTTAGGCATAATTTGTTTATTTTTTATCAATAGCAATTTTTAAACACACTTTGCTTTTTAGAAAGCTATTTGTACATTTTTTTTTTTTTTTTGTTGTAATAGTAAAAAATGTAATGTTCGTTCATTAATTACCTGTTCTATGTCATTGTCACTGATCCCTACAGCTTCCAGTTACTTATCCGATACCCAATTTTTTCGTTATTACCTGTCTGTGTACTAATGCGATATTGTTTTGAAGCAGGCCCGTGTTACTCTCAAACGCATTAAATTCTTCCTTTCCGTATTTGTCAATATTGTATTTTCCCATTATTTGTAGACTTTAAACCTCGCTTTTTATGTATCATTTTTCCGGTATATTAATTGTGGTTCTACAATATTATTATATTATGCTAACAATAAATTGTCTGTGCAATAATAATATAATAACAATAATAATGATTTTTTATATCCACGTGCTCACGTTAATTATTGTAAAATTTTTACATTTTATATTTTATAAGTATACAAAAAAAAATAATTATTAATGAACACCAATATAATTCCTGTTACAATTTGTTTACCACCATCAATATTTTATTTTATATCGTTTTGTTATTATAAACTATATATTATTAAAAACAATCAACTGTATTGCGTAGTTTTAAACAAACAAATTCCAAATTTGCAACGAGACGCAAAACAATTTACATGATGACTGTTGTACCAACTATAATCAATCGAAATAAACTGTAGAAAAATAAAACTTATTGATCCTATTTGAATAAGTATGTCATTTATCTTGAAAAATATGTATTGCAAGTATAATTTGAAAAAATTTTAATTTTCATACCACAATACCTATACTACAATGATAAATGAAAATGTTTTTTCCTTGTTCAAAATATTTGGATAGAATAATATTTTTGATTTATTAGGCAGTTATGTTAAGTATACCATAATAATTATTTATTTCAATTAATAGATAATATGTATACGCCAAATAATTACTTTTTTAAACAATCTTGTAACATGGTTACTTTTTTTTACTTGTAAAGAGCTTAGTAATACATTTTATATCCATATAGACTCATAGTGTGCTCTCGTAAAATTAAATATTATATTTTTACTAAACATAAAACGTCACCGCGTCATAGAGAGCACAATAATGAAAGTGTATTCAAAGTGTAATATTATAGTAATATTTGAAATACAATTTAAATAATGAAATAATCATATCAGCCATAAATTGTTATTTACTAAGCAAACATTTTTTTTTAAATTTCAATAGTATAAGCAATATAGATATTTGAATAATTAAATATATTATTTCTTGATTAGGTCAAGTTCACGGCCCATATTGTGAGATACAGTTATCGAGAAATCGCTCGGCGAATCACCCTGTATTATATTATTATATTATATTATATATTTATTATATTGTGCTTGAGTGGAAGGGCGCCAACTATCGGGTGCAAGGAGGTGACATGTCACCGCCCTTGACAAATGTGAAATAATTGTAAT
This sequence comes from Macrosiphum rosae, assembly GCA_016617965.1. Classification (NCBI taxonomy): domain Eukaryota; kingdom Metazoa; phylum Arthropoda; class Insecta; order Hemiptera; family Aphididae; genus Macrosiphum; species Macrosiphum rosae. Next base: position 85,660 of record WHPZ01587841.1, on the reverse strand, counting down.
TTTTTTGTTATAGTAAACAATATTAACTATTTTTACTGATGATATTATAATACATGGCATATTATATAGGTATTTACCATATGTATACATCGTTTATCTATGTTGTGTATTTATTTTCTAAACAAAATCAATTTGGTTGGCTCCTAGTTATATATTATAATATTGTCAACCCCCCCCCCCCTTGGTTCTGATTAATGGGTGAGTGTATACGTGAATTATATAAGTAAAAGTAAATTCACCAAGAGGATTTAGAACAGTCGTTCGGTTTTAACGACTGCACCGAAGAACTGTGGATTGATAAGGATGTGAGAAAATGATTAGATATTAGATACATGCATGATACATAATGTTATAATTTTCACCAAAAAATTGCCCGACGTCATGGCTGTAGCCCATAAGCGCAAAATATGACCCAAACTCAACCCAAAAGCGCAAAAATAAATAACACATTGGTGCAAAAAAAAAAATATCTTTTTAATAACCCATAAGCACAAATCAATTTTATGAAAAAAGTGTATTTTATTAAAATCGTTGTTTTTATTAATATTTAATTAAGCATTTACAGTGATATTAAAATTAGTGATATTGAAATTTGTTAAAAAAAATCTGTAAAAATCAAGAAATTAAAAATATTATTTTGAGTATTAATTTAAATTAGTTAAACAAGTATCACGAGTAAATAAATTAATATATTAAACTAACATAATAATGAGTAGGTAGGTACCTTAAAATTAAATTTGAAACCTTCAAGTATTCCAATCTGGAATTTTTTTTCTTTATACAAGGTCCAAGCTTGTGTGTTGGAGATGACTTTAGATTTGTGATTCGTATATTTTCGACCATTTGACTGTATGTTTTAAATAAACTTCTGCTTAGTGTGCTTTAATCACTTCAATAAAACTATAATTATATGAGTGCGGTTTATAAAATTGATCTTTCAAATTACTGTGCCCACAGTATTATGAATATGAAATATTTTTCATTTTCCGTTAAAATGTTGGATATTTCAGAACTAGTTTGAATAATAGAAGTACATCGCCCATATGTATATCCGATTGCCATTACTCGTGGATGGCTGTTCTTAAAATTATCGAACACAATACGTCAATACACCTTTATTTTTGTAAGTTAATGTAAATGACATTCTAATTATTCATTTTTAAAGATTTATAATTTTAATTATAGCACCGACATATATAGGTGGATATCTGGTATACGATTTCAAAAATTTCACTAGAATTTCAATTAAAAATAAAACTGGTCGATAAGCCATAAAGGTAATAATCTATATAGTTGAAAAGCTATATAGTTATCCAAAATCCCATTTAATGTAAGTTTAAACTGTACTATATGTTTACTATTATATATTGTATATTACAGTTATCTTAAATGATTATCAGCCGTTATCGTATATGCTGCAGATATTATATATATAAATGATAGTTGGTAATAATAGGTTAAAAAAACAGGTAAAGGCAAGAAATTTGCAATAATGAGGAGCCAACTAAATTAAATTTTGTATCAGAAATAACCCTATGCACACCCACTATACACATAAAACGTGTACACACACGTAAAAAATAACACACATAATTGCAAAGTCAATAGGTCATTCATCGTTCCGTTGAGAATTTAAAAGACTAATATGACAGTAGGTATATTTTACGACGAGCACTGCAGTACACCTAATTCATATTGAAATAAGGTTCCTCGTTAAAATATTATAATCTAAAATCATAAAATATTATGATCACGTGCACTTCGTCGTTAACCATTAAAAATGCCAACTCTATACGAATAATAAATTATTATCGTAATAGCTTTAAAACCCATGGCAAACATTTAAATAATACAATGAATTCGGTTTTTTATAACACATCGAAAAAAAATTTACAATTTTGTGTCACTTTATCAATTATATCAGTCCTCCTTATCGCCCTCCAAGACTGCTATATAAAATGCAACTAAATGCAATACAAATTAGGTACAATCGAAATGAACGGATGGAGGGCCGTGATCCCTCCGTGAGGGCGGCTTTTATAGTGTAAAGAATAGGCAATAATATTAGTATGTGTACGGCAGGTCACCAGGCAGTCTATCACGATTATAATGCACTATTCGAGAGTATAGCTAAGAAATTTTTTCAAGTATGACACCAGACGTTTTTTCCGATAACATGAAATATAGATCGGCTCCACTGATTATACGTATCAGTTATAAAGGATTTGAAAAAATAAACAGGCCCGGAAACCTTGACGCTGACCGATCAGACAATTTTATTGTAGAACCCCGCTGGCTTGAGTAATAAACAACTCTGCGCCAGCGGTCGTCTGGGAAATATTTGTTTTTTTCGGCAAAAGCTTTATTAGGACGAAATTGTAATTTTGTGTTGATTATTTGCAATTGTTCCGAGTCCAAACGCATTTCACGCGTACATTTTTTATGATGGCGAGTACGACGACGAAATCCTCCGGGCTTGTACTTGGCCGTGACCGTCATGGAGGTGAGTGACATTTAAGATTCGACAGCGATTCCATACCTTGGCAGCCTTCTTTCGAGTACCTTGGTGTCAAGCTAGACAAGAGGTTAACCCCCGGGGGTCTCACATAGCTTCTAAACTACAACAAGCATACCAGCGGCTCTCTATGCTATTCCCTATCCTAAACAAGAAATCAGGTATACAAAAAAAATGCTCGATATTAATTTACAAGCAATTATTACGCTCAGCCACACACTGAGAAAAATACAAATTTTCCAAAACAAAATACTAAGAATAATAACAAACGCACCATGGTTCATACGCAACGAAAATGTACCTACATAAAGACCTCCAAATCATCAAAATAAAATTTCTTATAAGAGCTCTTGCGGAAAATTTCCATATTTCACTCCACAAATCAACTGGCTCACTACACATCAACTTACACAAACGTCCACCACCTCAAAGACGTCTAAAACGCGTCATCCGCGCATGATCTTATTCGATAATGACTATTAAATAATATTGTTTGTCACTATTATTGTTATTATCGCTATTATAATTACTTATATAATCATGTTAAAATTAATCAAAAATTAGTGTTATTTATCCATAGATGTAGGCAGCCTTATAGGATAGGAATGTCTTATAAAAAAAAAAAATCAGTTATGTTACTAAATAGTATTTTTTTTTTTTTATTAATTATCCCGCGGCAACATATAGGCCATTGGGAGGGGGTGGAACTGTACGTTTTGAAACGGTAGGTGTGTTACACGAGGGTGTACTTTTTGGCAGAATTTCGAATGGGGCACCCGTAGGTTTGTACCATGCCTCGGAGTGGGGGATGCCGGCACTTGTTCTCCGGACACCGTGACTTGCCCGGAGAAAAATGCCGCCCGGTGGCCGAGAATCGAAACCGCGACCGCTAAATAGTATTATTCCAATTCATATTATGCTATGAAGTAAATACGGTTCTTACCTTATTCTTAATAATTGATCATCATTGGTATCGTCCATGTCATCAATAATTTCCTGTTTAATAACTTTTTGATATACTTGATCATCACATCTAACAAGCGGAATTGACAACAAACTATGTAACATATAATCATACCTAAAAGAAATTGTAAAAATTAATTATTTGTCATTCAGTAGGCAATTACTGTTTAAATCAAATACAATATTTTAATTACATAAATAAACACCTAGTTTTATAAAATAAAATAATTTCAAAATATAGGTTGAAATGTAATATTTTTGTAGTGTTTTACACTACCGAATAATGTATTTGCTTACTTGGAATTTATTGTAGCATCATTAACAAAATATGTTCTTGACATTTCCATACTGTATTATGTTTTTCTTCAAGTTTTTTGATTACTGTGGACATGAAACATTACAATTATGTACCTTTTAAGTCAAATTGGTCATTTTGAAGGAGGAGGGGGATCGCAAGCCGTCTATGTGGTAAAATGTCTAGTTTGGTTCAGGTACAAACCTTTTCGAAATCAAGCACAAGTGTCACCTTTGATTTAAAGTGATCGAACTCAATCAATAGAAATGTTACATTAAATACTATTTGAAATATAACAGTATATTGAGTGAAGCTGCGGTTTATTGACAGTCGTATAAATGACGGGGCAGTCGTTGATCGCACGTGGTTTGGTCGGTATCGAGTCTGCACGCTCTGCACTAACGAGGACAGAGTCGAGTCAGACAAAATTCAACGTCCGCAGGGTGTGGTTTCGTCGAGCGGTCAACAAAAAAAATCTCGTCGTGGTGGCGTCGTAACTCTTAGCCTCGTTTGAGGAGATTATACTTGACGCGAACTCTGCGAAGGTAAGATATGGCGGGCATTGCATAGAGCGGTGTTTCTCGGGAGAGAGTGTTGTAAAATGTTTGACTGTATAATATTGAATATATAACCGTATTTTTGATTTGGTCACCAGTAGGTATCTACCATGCCCGAAGAAAAATGCCACCCATGGCTGAAGTAGGTATCGAATCGGCGTCGGTGTGCGTCGCAACCGACGCCTCAGTCCGCTCGGCCACTCCGTCCCCCTATTGCCAACATTGTTTACCTTATTATTCGCATTACGCGACATTCGAATTTATTATTTTCTCGTGTTTGATTTATACCTATTTTATTGATTTTCCGATCGGTTTGTGATTGCTCAAAATTCTTATTACTAACCCTAGTCTAAGTACCATTTACTGCAGAACATTACACACACACGCACACTCGTCGCCGGCTTACAACTGCAACCGTCGTACGAATAATACCTATATTTTTTCGGCATATTTTGTGGACAAGTAATCGTGACATCACGTTAGTCTTATATAACTCTTATTCGGATTTCACAAACCTATATAATTATATAGGCACTCATTTAAAATTATTTACAACTACACTTAACTCTTAAAGTTCTAGGAACTTGTGATTATAATAATATTAAAATATTTTATACTGTAGGGGACACCCTCATAAAGTCAGTAGCACAAGTCACAACCATAACAGACACATTTAAGGTGTATTAAAAAATATGTTGGCAACTTGTTGGACAGCGTTGGATTATTCCCCGATTATAGTTGGTATAGACCATATTGTGGTAAATTGTAGTTGGAAAATAAGAAAATCGATTTTATAACTGGTTTTACATAAGAATTCCCGTTTCTCTTTAATTATTTTTTCCGTGGTTTCTTTAAAAAGTAACACAGACATTTTCCCAATTCGACCCCTTCCCCCTCCAACTACCTAAAATGTTCAACTAGATCCAGTTGTCTACCAGAAACCACCCTCAAAATGGATATTAGAAGCAGCATCTTCACTACCCCAATAGGTAAAACAACAGACACGTAAATAAAAAACCAATACACTCGGAACCTTAAAATACAAAAAAAAAAACTCTATCATTGGCGTATAATATCTCGGCGTGCACAAATATGTTATTGAAAATCAGAAAATCAAATAAAAATAAAAATACAAGAGTCAGTCAAAGTCTATACATAGCGCCAGCTAGCATCGAAAATTAGCTGCTAGCGTTGAGATGCCGAAAACGACGCCAATAGAGTCGATAGATGACGCTGCTATTATCAGCCACAGATTTTATGATATCCTCGTCGTCACCGTTATGTTTTACAAGGTTGGAAGATGTCGATGAATTTATTTCTCTAGATAATGTCTATAATATTATAGGTAGTTCCGATTTATTGTTAACGATCAATATTATTAAAAAAAAACAAGTATGTAGAATCAATTAAAATAATAAATAATACAGTCGTATATTTTGTAGCATTCATAATTCAAAACATAACAGAAAACGAGAATTCGTAAAATACCCGAAAAAGTATACACCATAAGTTAATAAATTGTCATACGACGCACTGACGAACAGTGACGTAGCCGGATGGGTGTTTTTGGTGTTGTGACCACATTAGCCATTTGTGTGCAAACACTATGTTTAATATAGAAAATGTAACAGAATGATCTGACAAATGAAAAAAAACCTTTGTTCTAATCAATAGTTTAACATTATTTTCTGTAAGCATTATTTATAGACACTTGTGTTAAAAGTTGTATACAATATTTGAAAAAAAAAAAATGTTGATGGTAAAAACGTTTATTTTAGTCAAGTAGTTTACTTATACAATTTTTTTTTTTAGTGTAAATTCATTTGAAACATAAAAATTTTTTTTAAACAATTATTTTTCAGAATTTTCAGACATAATTAGCTTTAAGTAAATCTCAAATTATTTATTTTCTATATAATTATTTAAATAATTTTTGTCTTACTTGTTACAAATATCAATTTTTATTTTTGTATGATCTTTCTGATACAACCTATATGTATATAATACATGATTCAGATATCTATAATTATTATAAGCAATTTGTTGTCATATTATGGTTCTTTTTTATATTTGATATTATTATGATTTATTACTATAACAGAGTGTGCGTGAACCCCTCCAAGTGATATTAAAATATAAAACTTCGTGAAGCTGGCCCACTTAAGTACTGCAGTCTGCAATTTTTTTTAAATCCATTCCATTATTTTTCAAGTCATTTGCAACAACTTGAAAGTTTATTTTTAAAATTTGCAAGTCCAAACTTTCACAAAATTAAAAGTTGGGCCAACTTCACGTAGCTCACCCAGAACTTCGAAATCGGTGTCAAACGAAATCTAATGATTAGCAGGTATTTCAAAGCCCCCTTTTGAAATTTGCGAGTCCTTTGGGCTGCTGCTATAAACTTTTTAACTTGTTAAGTTGGCCCATTCTGGCCTAGGTGGGGGCCAACTTCACGAACGTATACAATTTAGACACCCCTCTAAAAATAAATCATGGTTACGAGCATATCGACGAGTACTGTAGGCCTATACTTCTATAATTAATATAATTATACACTAGTAACGAATTAGTAATTATTACAATAAGATCGAGTGTAAAAACAACTTTAGGTAGGTATACGGTAGGAGAAGTAATGCTAACGCGGTTCCTCCTCCGTCCCTCGATTAACTCGAAAAAAAAAAAGTAGGTATACCTATATTGGTTATTTTACCAACCAATTGTTGTTAAGACCTAATATTTTGTCTTCGTTAATTATTTTGAGCGCAGTGCCGAATGATTATACAATGTAATTATTTTACAATGATGTGTTTTGTTCAATAAATTATTTTAAAACAGTAATATGAGTTCGTATTATTGTTTTCCGGGTTTTTATATACATTACCAATAATTTATAATATATATATATATATATTCATTGATTAAATCCACGGCGACACTGGTCAATGGGTAATATATTATTACAATATATATTACACCGCAACAAGGCGATATTAATTTAACTGCAACAGTAAAAACTCATTATTTCAAAAACCGTATTAACATAAATCTATGCATGTCTGTGGTCATGTTGCTGGGTGTAACTGAGTAAATAATATAACATTCTAAATGTAAAACGCAACTTGACCGTAGCTGGGCCGTAGGGATTTCATTTATCCATACGACTCAACGATATAGGTACGTTGAATTAATATTTTCTTAGTTTTATTTTTACCAAAACTGAATTCAGAAATATCATGGAGAGGGATAAGAAGGATATCCTAAGATAACATCACCTCCGAGGCTCAGCGGTATAAGGGTTCGAAATTTCAATGCTACTTGACCGCATTATACGAAATAATATTTTAACATAAATGTATGCATGTTATGTGGTCATGTTTCTGAGTGTAATTGAGTAAATAATATAAAATTCTAAAATTTAAAATGCAACTTGACCGTTGCTGAGGGCCGTAGGGATATAATTTTTCTACGTGATTTAACGGTAGACACCCTGCAACCTTCATTAATATTTTCTTAGTTTCGTATTTGCCGGGAGAGGGCGCAAAAAAGTTTTCAGAAATAATATATTACGGAGGGGGACGAGAAGAACATCCTAAGATAACAATATCACCTCCACTGCCAAGTGATAAGGGTTCGAAATCGGAAATTCCACGGTTACTTCAGCGCATCGTCCGATGGGACAGGCAGGTCTAACCTCTGCTGCAGAGGTTCACCTCGGTGCATGATATCAGGTAATAGTGGTAACACGTAGGCAGATATAATATGTAAATATTCTATGACCGTCACCGTCGTGATGGCCTCTGGTGTCGGACATCTCGGCGAGTCTGCCCGCAGGACGATCCAAAACACTTTCGAGTCGGGCGGTCATCGCGCAAGTCTGGCGGCACCGCCGTCATAACAACACAGGCGCGCGCTTCCCGTCGTCGCTGACGTCGCCGNAAAAAACTACCCCCTACCCCCAAGGTGCCCTCTTCCTCGGGAAACCCTTCTCGGCGACGCGTACGACACATTCGCGCGGCAGTGTTACGGCGTCCGCAGTGGTACGACGTACGGCCGTCGACATGGACGCGAAGCCCGCGGATCAGCGAAAGTCCAAACGCGATTTCCGATACGCCGAATCTCAGCTCCGGAATCTCAACACGAAAATCGTAAGTTTTCGGATTGTCTGTTACTCTCTCTCTCTCTCTCTCTCTCACTAACTCTTCTGTCGAGTTCGTGATGTTATATTATTTTCCAAAAACAAGCGGGACGATTGCCTTCCGCCTCTGCACTGTTGCACATCATAACAATATTTTTATAATATGATGTTATATTATTTGAATTTACTTGTGTATATAGGTGCCGGTTAGGTTAACCTAACCTAACCTAACCTAACCTAACCGACCGGTTTCGTGATAAACGTCTCGAGCGCAATTCAGTAGCTATATATATTTTATTCGATCGTACACCTATATGTGTTATACGCGATCATTTCCTTTGATCGAGATCCTCGATCGTGAATTTATGTAACCATTCATCCGTTCAATTGATTAGCTCGTGTGTTCGTTTACAATGCGGAATTGAACGGACGAAAAAACCTTGCCACGGCTAGAAAAATTCAAATTGTAAATGAAAAAATAATATTATTATAAATAAATTATATTTTTCATTGTTTTAATTATCCACTAATTATTGGCGAATAGTTAAAATACCATTATTATTTGATTTTAAACCAAAAGGCTAACTTTAAACATTCAAAGTTTCAATGAGACAGTAGGTCTCATAGGTTTCATATTCAAACATTAACGGTGATATTTAAGATTTAAATACGAATCAGTAGAATCAGATACATACATAATATAGGTACAAATATATTATGTACCAAATGAAAAATTATTTCTTTTCTTTAATTTTATAATAATTTATTTAAACCATGATTATCTAAATAAATTCGATTAATTTTTCATTTAATGAAAATAATGAAGTTATTTGAATAAAAACAAACCAAGACATCAGATTGTCCTATGTTTAAGTTTACTTTAGAAATGTTGATAAGTAATGTTTAGGAAAAATATTTACATTTTAAGTTTTCTTTTTAAACTTCTACTTTATTCCTTAGTAATCTTTATTAAAATACAGTTTTTATATTATTTCATCAATAATAGTTGGTGAATAAACAAAGCCGTTATAAAAATGAATAGGTAATAAACTTTTTAATACAAATATATATTATTTTTTTTATAAAACTACACTATGGTTTTACATAAATATTTTGCATATTTATTACAGTTTCTTGGTAAAGATATTTCATGTTTTTATACCAAAAGGTTAAAATACAATATTAGTTTAAAATTATTTCCCTTACATAATTTAAGATTTACGTATACTTACAGGAATTAAAACTAAAATTAAAAAAAAAAATCTTGTATTACTCTTGGCTGTGAAACAAATCGTATGAATAATTATTAAAAAAAAAAAAAAACATTTTGATACATTTTCCAATGGCCCACATTTAATATATTACGGGTATAAATCATTGTATGATATAACTTTTAAGTACCTAAGTACTGAATAATAATTGGTATCTACTACAAAAATACTAGATAGGTCCACACGTTATAAACTCAAGACGTTTCCCATTAATGCTGCGTAATATCCTACTCCTAATAGCTTTGTATAATACGTCTTGTGTCTTGTATGCAATGCGATTACGTTAAGACGTAATACGTTGTTAGATTTAGGAATATAAATCGAGATTTATTTTAAGATAAACAAAAGAACGAAATGTGAACTTTATTGATGATTTTTCACTGGTGTAGGATATTATTTGGTTGTATAAAAATTGGATGAATCTAATAAAAGCTGTTACACTCATGTGTTAAACAAATTTCAAAATTATCTTCTATAGACTTATTTTTCTGATTATTATTCAATACTAAACTAGATAATAAGTAATTATCGAATGCGTATTATGCAGGTATTCGCTACACTGCCCTAGATTTACTTACCATCTGATCAACTGGGGTTTTAATCAGATCGAATTGGTATGAACGAATTTATTTTTTAAGACAATCTATTTGTATTAATAATGTCCTTTGAAAGTCTGTATACGAATAACTTGGATGCAATTTAACTGACGTTGATCACATGGATGCAATCATAAGCTGTCACAAACTTTGCCTAGAATTGAATTGAGGTTTCTTTTAACGATAAGTAGAGATCTATAATAAACATTATTTTATACGAACATCTCAAACTTCTATTTGTACTAATATTTATGTTTGATGATTTAATTCACTAGTTTTTTTTTAAGGTCATTCTTATTATTGTCCGTAAAATTATTGGTCTAAAATCAAAATTCACTAAGTCAGAGCCAGGTTAAATTGTATCATTAACACGTATTAGTTTTAGATATTGAACTAAATATTATTCTACCTAATATAATAATAATTTTACTATATTTATAATATTTTTGATGACAAAAATAATACTATTGAATAATAAATAATAATAAACAAATTCAAACTTAAGTTTTCTATGGATATAATATAACCCAGATATCATGCTAAAAGTTAAAACTGTTCTATTATCAACATATTTTGATATGTACAATCACGTATTCATAATTTATAATCAAATTTTCAATTACACTCGTTCAGTCAAATTTACTCTTGAAAATATGGTTGTTCAAAATAGGTTTGTATTTTTAAAAATACAAGCTTAACTCCACATATAGGACGTAAAACGAGCTTGTCAACAATGTCCCGATACAATCCAACATAATCCTGACGAGAAATGTATTGTTATAATATTATGAAAAAATGATCAAACTGTAAATATATATTTTATACAGTGGACAGTACTAATAATTTACAATTTTATATTTTATAATTTATACGAATATGAAGTCTATTTTTATGGGTAAAACTCTTATAAATTATAATTTAGACTAGGCTGACTTAGTTTTATATTTTCTATCGGTCTGTATCAGGAACTCGTGCAATAGAATATTAATAACTAAATATCATATAGTTATATTTTTAATTCAATCTGGCTATCAAAATAAAATAAAATAATCACAATACCGAATTAGCACCCAATAAATTTTATTTTATATAGTCCATCAACTATCAAGTACGATAACTGTAGTCTCTATGTATAGTAACTATGTATAACACATTATATAAATTAATATTATAATGGGTATTAGTTAAAATTCAAAACTGTTTAACATCGTATAACACGTCATAGGTATCCTATATTATTCGTTGTACTACTTATAGATAGATACTATTTTATAAAACCTAATACCTAAATATTTATTATTATGACCTTCTGCTACTGCATTAGTATTTTATCGTGAACTGTTTACAATAAAGTTAACACGCATCTGAGAATGTTTACCTACGTGATTGAACATTTTTTGTTTTATTTTAAGACTAAAAATACGATTTTCTATTAAATTCCACTGAATCTGTTTTACTTTTAAAATGTGAACACTAAAAATAAATTGAGTATAATTATGCCATTACATAAAACTAAATGTTAATATATTCACAATCCACCCCTCAACATCCCATTGCTAAAAATGTACTCATTTATTACTCTTTCAAACCCATTATTTTTAGTTTCTGTATCCGCATTATTACAAAATACGGTCCATACTTTTGGAGAAAATGTTATAAATAAGTTTTAGCTTATAAAACGTAATACCTAGTATACAATTTCGAAAACACGATGAGAAACGAATTAATGTAGAAAAAACACAAAATGTGATGAAACTCGCATTTAGTGTTTAAAAAATAATAATTAATTCAGAACAATGAATTACATTGAAAACATATTACGAGTAAAAATATCAAAATATTTGAATAATTTTCTGTTATTAAATTACTTATCTTTTATTATCTTATCCCTCATAAATTATTTATCTTTTATAAAAGTTTAAAAATCTAATTTACTATTATTTTACAATCAGTTCACTTTTATAAATTACAAAATATGTAGAAAAAATAAAATGCTGTCCCAAGTCTAAAAAAATACATGGATTAAATTGTATTCAATATAATTATAAGTTTTTAATGCTTTGTAGTTTGAAACAATGCATTTGATGAATAATTAATTTGCCTACATGTTACCTATATAGATAAGTAGAATTAATACTTTTTCTATTAAAATAAATATTTCTATATTTTAATATACTTGCACCTAATTCAATTTAAATCAAAGTACAAATTTAGAATAATAATCTTATTGAGTTAATTAATTTCATTTAAAAAACTATAAGACTGTACATTTTCCAATAATGTATTTTTTATTTTGTTGGAATAGGGTTGGAATAAATTACTACCTATTCAAAAATATTTTGAGGGATCGATAAAAGGAATAAAGAATTTAAACATATATATATATTTATGGACTTAACAACATTGTGATAGGGTTATTGTGAAAATATTATACTATCATTCTTGCAAAATGAATATTTTATATGGTATATGTTTTTAATTTTGTAAAGCTTATTGATAATCGTAATCAAAATATTTGAAGAATTTAATATTTGAAAATGGAGTATTGAAGATGACAAAAAAATGATAACTAAATATTTTTGTTAGGTAAAAAAGATTTACGATTTATTGTTTTACGCACAAGGGTTGAAAGTGATGTTTTCATGATTTTGTCTAAAATACGAGTGTAATAGGAATTTAGATAGATGACGAGTTTTTTTCCAACATAGGTATCAATTGATCTAGTGAAGCAATAATATTTATGAAAACATATTTTATTGTTTTAATACATTTTTGGGTGTATACTCGAGATAGAATTGTCCACATTTTTGATTTAATCGACCTAAATCCTAAAAAAGTTAAAACAAAAATATAGAAATTTAAAAAAATGGCCAGAATTCGATTTTTAGAATACAATAAGTATAAAAAATCCGTTATCAGAATTCTTATCGGTTCGTTACACACTTATAGGTCGACCGGTACGTTGAAAATAGAACACTTCTAAATCCCTATGTTTTACGTGTTGGACAAATACCACGAATCACCGCTTTCACTCTCCTTTATAAGCGTATTTTAATTTTTATGAGTATATGATTTAAAATTCATTTGGAAAGACTATAGTATTCATTTCATCAAAAAATAATTATTAGTGTAAAGAATAACAAGTAGCTACACACAAACAGTTTTGCGTGCGGAGTATTATTTGATTGAAACGTTATTTTTTTTTTTTATATTTTAAAACTGTAAATCAGAGCTTTACTTAGTTTAAAATTCTTGAAGATTTATTACAATATTCAGTAATTTTAATTAGAGCTTTTGAATTTTTCTCGTGTTCTGTGCAAGTTTTTGCCTGTACCTGATAGATTATATTTTGATAAATCTTACATTTTTACCTTAATTTTTAAACACTTTGAAGTTGAACTGATGACCATTTTTAATGTTTTATTTATTTTGATTGATATACCTTAGTTATAAGATTATAAGGTATTTTGTTTCAAAGTTATAACGTTTATGTGATCAGTAAAAGTTTTGAGAAACTTATATTAAGCTGGTGATTCGATACTGTGATTTTCTGTTTCTGTCTAACACACGCGTTACATATATTATTTTAGACGTGCTTTTTCCATACATATACCAATTAATCTAATGAAACGATAAGAATTCTGAAAACAAATTTGAATTTTTAGTCAAGTCTACTTGAAATCGATGTTCCTACATTTTTGATATTATCCCCCCAAATTCCTAAAAATGTCATATTGTATAAAAGAATATTTAAAAATTTTCGTATTTCAACTTATTTGGAGAAGTTAAAATCAAAAATGTGGGAAAGTCGATTTCTTTTAGACTTGATGACAAATTCAAATCTTTTTTTAGAATTCTTATCACTCCATTAGATCAATTGGTATGTTTTGTGAAGAACCCGTCTATAATCCTATGTAGCGCGTGTGTTAGACAAAAACAGAAAATCAAGGTATCGAATTCCCTTAAGTGGCTTAACAAAGATATGTATGTTAAATATCGACTAATAAATAGCTAAGATACCTAATAAAATTAAAAATTGTTCATAATTAAATGAAATAATGACAATTTATCGGAGAAAACTTCAGTAAATCGTATTTACAGTGTAATAATCAAAAAATCCAACTACTGAAATTTGTTTTAAATCTCGTGTTCATACTATTGGAAACCATGCAACAGGCACGGATCCAGAAAAAAGATCTGAGAGGAGACAACGATTATTTTACAACACAAATACAATCACAATTATAGGTATACACTTCATTCTTAATTTGAAATTTTTTCAAAATATTAGTATAATCTCAATGTAATAAATAAATTAATGATTATGTATGGAACAATTAATAATTATTAGATCAATGTTTATGTAAATTTCCCTATGAAAATGCAGGCAGGAAAAACCCGTTTTTAAGATGGTGAAAGAAATATGCATCATTTATTATATAAAAAAAAAATTAAACAACAGTACCTTTATACTCTATGTCAAAATTCTGATGAAACATAGAAAGAAAGCCACCAAATTTGGTGTGACAGTTTCAAAATGTTTGGCAATGTCAAGAGAGTGTTTAAAGAAACTGTAAGGTTAAAAATGTTCGAAATATGTTTCAGCTGAGAAATTCTTGAAGATTAAATAAAACACATAATGTATAGAAGCATGAAAGTTACAGTATTTTTTATTATTCGACTGCACTTTAAATCATTGATTATACTATTATAGTAATATTATGTACCTAATAATAAATAATTAAGACTTAGGTATGCAATAATAAAATACTTACAAACAAGTATGTGAGACTTTTAATACTCAGAACAGTGGCCTCCGTGTTTTTTAATTTTGATTATCTGGGTATGAGAAATTTTTATTTTTTATAATAATTGTGACGATTATATCCTATAATATTATTCAATAAATATTTCTATACAAATTATATTTTATAATATTTATTATTAGATAATATAATATGCGACCTTACTATTTTAAATAAACAATTAAATCTAAATAGTGACTATACCAAACTAGCTGGCTCAGTGAACTTCGTTGCCCGTTTAAAATCTTTTATGTCAATAATATTATTGCATTAAATATTTTAAAACAATCAATTTTAATAATACTGTAAACTGTAATCAATAGCAATTAATTATAATAATGCTGTAAGCTGTAAGCTGTAACCAATAGCAACCATTCGAACAATGTCAATCATAAATATGAACAATTTTCTTGAATGTTCAATAAAAAAAATTAACGGCTACTTATCTAGATAAAAACTAATCTATATTTTAAGTTGAACCAAATCACACACATTGAGCATAATTGTCTCTAAATCGGTTGAGTAGTTTTCGAATGCATTGCACGCTAACTCGTATGCGTGATTTTTATATATAGATATTATTATTGTTACCATTCAATTTAAATGTATAATTACAACAAAATTACTGTTATTTTAGATTGTTACATTATCACTATTACGTTACATTGTTAGGTATAAGTGTATAACCATATAGGTATATTATAGAATTAAAATGACTTAAATAATTAAAAAATTCTCTTAGAAAATTAAAAGTGTTGAAATCTAAACACTGCTTGTTAAACAATTATAAATATTTAGTGAACAATTTATTTTTCCTATTTTTAAGGTTAGATTAAGTACTTAGGTTTAGTACGCTAGTGTGTTAGAATTTCAGAATATTGTAATAATTTAAAATCCGTTTAATACATGTAAATTGGACTTTAATACTACAATTATTTGAAAATTGACTCGGACATTTAATAAAAAAAAAAGTGAATAGATAGTCTCTTACTCTCTAAGTATCTGAAAATCATAACTGTCATAAATAATTTATAACGTAGCTAGGTATCTACAACCAGTGACAGCGACCAGCACCGGGGGGCGTTGGTACCTACCCTGGTGTCGGGTCTAAATCCTTATTGCGACGCCCCGAGGCTCGCTAATAGCATAATTTGATGAATGTGGTTAAAAATATTTCGAAAAATAATTCGTCTATCAATTAGAGGTGAATTCTAAGACCTCGATCGGCAGGATTGTAGTATTATCTGTTGTTGTGGTTTCATAGTTTTACGTTGCCACCAAAATCCGTCGTCGAGCTCTACGGGCTACGAGTCGTGAAGTTTCCTCTCTGCTCTCAAACCTGTTGGAAATCCTTTTTCCTAGACCACTCCAGGCGAGATAAGGAGTTAAATCAGTCGAGACGTCATTAACATCATATTAAGGACACCCCGTTGTGTTGACAGTTCCAGATGACGTAATATAATAAAACTATAGAGTCCGATACGCCAATACGAGTCGATGAATAAACTTTCAAATGTAACACTGGAATATGGACAGTATAATATACCCCAAAGTAGATATAGACGAAAGTATCTACTCGACAAATCCCACGATAAGCCAACTCTAGGGACCCGATAGACTGATGATATTCGCATCTCTTATACTGCAGTGTCTTATTTAAACACGATAGTCCTGTTTTTTTCTGTTCCTGGTTATTCTCTTGGCACGGCATGTATCTATATGTAGCTGCGCATAAACTTATCCGTACGTAGCGAGGTGAGGGTGGGAGCGGGGATGCCATAACCTAACCTTTTACGAACGATAGGAATTTATTCGTAACAAAAAAAAAATGTATATATATACCTAGGTATATATGGTAAATATATAAAACGGCGGCGATGGTGCAGGGCGTAAAACCTAAGCGCTAGCCGGTGCGTCGTGAAATAATTTACTCGGAGATGGGGTGGCGGGGATCGGACCCACAAAGACACGTAACCGCGGTATAGTATCGTTTAATACCAGCTGGTATCGCCCGTGGCCTCTGTCGCCGACGAACCGAAAACACCTGCTGGCACTCACGTCCATACGATGTCGTCGGAAAACAGTCGTTTTTATTTTTTCTCGCCTACGTTAGCTATATACATCATATCATATATTATAGGGTACGCACGCGTCGGCGAACTGAAACGTTATAATAGTATATTATATATATATATATGTATTATACAGAAACCCCATCAAAAACCGTCGTTTTTCCGAAAGCGGCGAGACGTATAAAAGTTGCGTGTGCGGGGTGGTAGCGAATTGCTTCGACGAAGTGCGGACGACCCTTCGAAAACAGACACGCGAGCATTCCTCGGGCTGTCTTTATCGGATTTATTCGTCGTGTACCGAACCACACGAATACGAGTGCCGACAGAAATAAGCGAAAAGGATCGTTCAAGCGGACGCCGCTCTCTTCCGATACGACCCGATACGCGTGCGTGCAATATACGCATTCCTATGTACAACTGTTTCCGGAATTTCGGGTGAAAAGGCGTCTACGTGAGATGTACAAGTCTGGGTCCCGTGTCTTCTCCGAACGTCGAATACCATACGCAGAAATAATATGTTGTACAATATATATAATAATATCCTATAAAACCGCGTTAAGAGGATGTCAGCGCACTACGATTTGGTGTCTCTGTCTCTCTGGCCCACGCGCGACACGGCTGACAAAAGGCATTTACGCACAATCGTTGTTTCTATGTTTTTCGTGTAATCTTAGAGTAAATTCACCTTTTACAAAAAATACGGAGAATAATATTTTTGTGGCAATCGCATATCGATTCGTCTAAATATTGTCTCAAAACAATTTAAACGTAATTTAAATTTACAATATATTTTCGTTTATTTTGAAAGTCGAATACAAAGTAAAATAACAATAAAATATAAAATCGATATGCCATTCCCTCAAAAATATTATTCTCTATCTTTTTTTGTCATGGGTGATTTTACTTTAAGATTACTTAAAAACACAGAAGAAATGATTCTGCGTTTTGTCTATGTTGCGCGTGGACCAGAGAGAGAAAACAAATTTTGCTCTGACATCCTTTTAATATATACAATATACGATATTACCTACCGATATTGTATACGAGCGATCAGAGGTATTCATATAATATTATAATATCTATATTCACCTTTGTTTCGGGAAATGTAATTTCTGTTTGAAAAGATGTCACAATTTGTCTTCTTCCTATCGCCTGCAAAGCGTGACATGGCAAATTTGTGTTCTCAGCATTAATGCCATAGCGAATTGACCTTTCATCGAATGTAAAGTTAATGACGTTTTAATATTAATATCTGTGTTCTGAGTTTTTGACGTTGTAACTCTTACGATATGTAAATTTTAAACGGGGGCTACGAGTATGTAAGAATATAATATTATGTTACGATTTTAAAAAAAATGCTCATATTATCATGTTTTAAAACATTTAAATACTGTAAAAAAGCCAACGTAAGAACATAGAGAAAATTCTATAGCGAAAAACTTTTTGCAGAACAAACGACAACGTTTGAAACGTTGAAAAGCTAGAAATCCGGGAGCGCTTGGTTTAGTGCAATATTTTGTTTAACCGTGGTCGTGGTGTATGACATAAAAAGTAAACCGTGATAAGTCGTGATGGTAACACAATGAATAGTGACACCGATCAGCAAAAGTATAAACAAAGTAGGACCACGGTTCTGGTTACTGGAACTAAACTGACCTAACGCTGGGTCATGGCGATTGCAATGTTTGCAAACGTTTACAGCTTCGTTTAGCAAACAGACGTTCCGAATTTTTCCGTTATCAAACGTTTGCAACGTTTGCCGCTATAGAACTTCCTCGAAGTGTTAATGTTCGAAAATTTAAGTTAGGTTACAAGATTGCGGTTCTGCTGAAAGCAAATTTTTCATGTTGCGAGTGGGTCAGAGAGAAAACAAACAGTGAGCTGACATCTAACACTTACGACGTAATGCTATTAATAGTGCTGACATCCTCTTAATAAAACACGTACCTAATGCTATTAATAGTTCACTTAGTATGGAAGCGATTATGTGTGATTACATATACTTCGTTTCGACTTACTACATAATGCTTACCTGCGAACGAAATACTGCGACATTCGTTATATTTAATTTTGATTGTCTGTAATAGTTTAGCTAAATGGATAACGTTCTGAAACCAAAAAAAACGAATATCTCTCCGACGTACCGAAAAATAACCGTTACGCGAAATGTTCAGATAATAGGTAGGTACACCTTATTTATTAAAAAATTCTAAGAAGTCGAATAAACGCTCGTATAAATTTGATAAAACTTTGAGAGTACACGGCGTTCGTATCGATAATAGGAACCCTGTCTGTCTAGACAAAATTTTAAATACATTTTATACAACAGCGCGCGCACGTAAGACGATGTTTTAAAACTTTCTATAAGTTTCCACTGTTTTATACTATTAGTACGTATATATAGGTATACTGCCGAGTTGACTGTTTACTGCACTATGTATTAGCTATAGTATAATATATTGATGTAGCGCATAATTTAATCAAATTGATTCCAAGAACATATTTTTATGCAAAGTAGGAAACAAGTTTAATTTTCTTTTTCTTTCCTTAAACTAAAAAAAAAAAAAAAAAAACAGTTCTACAAACACGCGGTGTTAGGGTTTATATATTTTATTGTACGCGAACGGTGCCGCCGGCTTGGTAGCCAAGTAGAATTGACCTCTGATCCTGGAAATGGAAAAAAAAATTATTACAATTTTTTTAATTATCTTTCATATACAGTGATAACAGATGATGACATACTGTTTGTTGACTGCCAATCCCATGTACTGGACTTTTTGTTCCTTTGAGTACGCGAAGTCTCTGAAGCACGTGCCGTTGGTAAACGATTCGTAGTTTAGGCATCGCAACGAAGGGAATCCAATTGGATTTATGACGGATTCAGCGAAATACTCCCACGCCCTGTCGTGACTGCAGGCCACTAAAAAATTGCATTCCAAATTTTAAGTAGTTATACGGTAATAATTATAATATACATCATGGTCCTCCGGTGAATTTTTCAGCGATCACAAAATTGTATTACCTATTTCGTTTTACTGACTATATCGAAGAAAACAATTCACAATCCAATGAGATTTTTATTAAATATGCTCTCAAACAAATAATGAAATTAATCTCATCGTCGACATTAATTCATAAAACTTAATGTATATTAATATTTTAATATTTTTTTTGTATTAGGACAATGATCCCTTCATCGAAAATGCGGTTTTTGGCCCTTAATTAATTGTTTTAAAATAAAAATAGCGATTTAATCGTTATTATTTTCATTGATTTGGGCGGTTTCTTTTAATACGAATGTTTAAAGTCTCAAATTTGTCTTTAAATAATAAAGTTATTTGTTTTCAGTTCACCGATATGTTTAATCAACCGTTAAATGTGCACGATCTACGTTAATCTTGTTTTCGATAAGTCTTATTAGTTTTCTACTGCAGGATGTATTTGACCAACTAAATTTGAAAACTTATTATTCCACCCACAACTAACAATATTATTAGTTTGGTAGCAGCCATTGAGGGTAGTTTTACTTATGCATTCAATGTTGCTGGCAAGCAATGAGTAAAACCGTTTCGACCATCATCACAAACTCGAAAGTTTTAATTATTACGTTCAAATTAAACGAAAATCGTATAATATGATTATTATTAAATTGTCACTTAACAACGTCGTTTATTTAGAATAAAGATTATGTGTGCACTTACAACATTTAGTTTTCTTGAGTACCATATATAATATAATGCTGAAAGACATTAAATTTCATTTCAATTATGACAGTTTAAAATATATAAATAAAATCTATAACAAACGTCGTTCTGAGAGGGTTCTCATTTCCCAATGAGTAAAAAGGTTTTCTTTATTGTTATGAAATAATGATTCCTGTGTTGTACTTCAATAGGTAATATTATAATGGAGACGAAAAATAATTATTTCCTATGTTCATTGCTCGGTTGACAAAAACATTTACAGTCGAAATTGATTTTATCGAGGTGTCGATGTTTCAATAAACGCACTAAATAACAATGAGTTATGTTCTTTGAATATTTATAACTCACTGAAGTTTCTTTAGTAATACATTTTAATGTTCTCACACTCTATACAATATAATGGAGTCGAGATAAGTAATGCCTACGCGGTTTCTATTGTCAAATTCAACAAACTACAGGTGCCCATATCAACAAAACCCTATTATTTCGTCTGACGTTCGCTTATAAAACCTAATGTTCGAAAACTTTTTGCAATTTTTCTTAAGTTTCCAACAACAAACACAATTTTACTTTAGTCCTAACTCCATAATATAACCTACTTAAGCGGTATACGTTTTGGCCACGAAAAAGAAAACAGTTTTATATTATGGTGTTACACTGTTTAACATATTATAATATTTGGCAAAGTCGTATGTATATTTTTGTTAAAATTAAATATTAAAAACGAGCATGCAGGTCATAACTGATTATGTATGACGACATTATTATCCAACTCAATTTACAGTGAAATCTGTGTACACATATTTTTTTGTATTATGTATATAATTTTTTTTATCTGTCTCATCGTAAATGAAAACATTAAATAATGTTCGATAAATTTGTAATTTATACAAAATAACTTAGTCGTTGCTATAGTTTATAAGTTATGCAAGATTTCTGGTTAGGTGACACTTCTGGGAGCCTTCCTATTAATGTTATTTTAGTCTAATGTTCTTATGTCACTACACTTACTCGTTATACCTTGTCTGTTGTATAGATTGTAAATATACTTTTTTAAATAAATAAAAAAAAAAAAAGTTAGTTAATAATTTACTTTTATACGCCCAATAATAATATTTTATTCAATCAGGCAACTAGAATAATTTATTTTCGTTGATTTATTTTCATAATTTTTAATGACGAACTGTGAGTATGGTACTGTTAGGTGGTATGCCTTTTTTTTTTTAATTTCTCAAGTACCTGATATTTGTATTTTTGTAGAGCCCTTACATAATATACTTTACATAGTTCAAAATATTGAAACATTAAAGAACTCGTGCACGAAATAGGTCGAATATATTATTGACATTTCAAAACACGTTTGTTTTTTTATTTCTAAACCAAATATTAAATTATAAAAATCGAACATATTTATTACTTGGAACAATCTGACATTAAAAATAATGAATACTTATCGAATTTTGTGATTTAGTTTTAAATTATAATTTTATAATATATTTTTTTATAATTATAATTGATGATAATCATTACTTAATAAATTAAAAGGTCTCTTGAACGTTTTTTTTTTATATGAGGGACGTTATTTATTAGACCAAGAGAGAATAGATTAGAAATCAGATGATTTTGTAGTTGTTATGGAATAGTTTGTAAAGTTTAAATACTAAATATTTAGCCCATTATAATTAAGTAAAAATATAATTATAGATACACTTAAATAGTTTAATCATAATACAACAAAATAAAACTTTATTCCAAATAAATTTTGTTTTTTTTTTTTTTTTAATAGTTGTCTTGAAGAATGTTATACTCCAGTTTTCAATCGATTAATTCCCCATGTTGCCTCGACTGCTTCAGAGTTTTTTCGTTAATTTATTTTATGTCAGACTTCTAATTTATTAAATTCATCTGCTGACTAAAGTTTGCTTTTATTTCGTAAAAAAAAAAAAAAAATGTTGACTTGATAAAACCTAACAAATAACGTGGCAATATAGATATTTAAAGACAAAATACCACGAATAAATGAATACATTACTGTTGTGATTTATACGAAATCTTAAACAAATGGAAAACCGTTTCAAAATTAATTGCGCTCTGTGAGAATAAATTCGCATTCAAATAATTTTAATACGAACGCGTGTTACATGAGGGTGCGTTTTAAAAATTAAAATTGTGCAGGAAACGTTTTTAATAAATTACAAGAAAACTCAAAAGTTTTGATGATACTATTATTACTATGTCGTCGGCGGCGTACAATTAATAATAATAATAACATAGTCCCGCTGTTTAAGAATCGGACCCAATCGTATTCGTTGGATACTTTAATGTCATTGTAGTCTAACAACGAGCACAGTATGCTTCATATGTGGTTTTTAGGGATATTATACAGAGTGATTCACCACCAATCATGCTCACCACCATTTTTTCCTTAAATAATGCATTTTTGAATTTCTGATTACTGGAATTTTTAAACGCACTCATAGACCATATTTTCCAATTCTTGAGATTTGTTGAGCTACTTGTTGACCAAGAAGTATCCTCCGTGTATCCTGTGACGATACGAACTTTTTAATTTTTTTTTTTTTTTTATTGAGAACCCTCTTTTAATTTATAATTATAAAGAGAATGATTTTTTTTTAAATGTTGGTGTACCTTATCCAAAATTCGAACGAGTAGGTTTTCGGTTGTTAAATGTTTATTTCTTAATTTATACTAGGAATAATAGTAGTTGTCCTAGAAAATGATTTAACAAAAATATAAAACAGATGTATATTTGTTACATACTTTATGTATGTAGTATTTAATGTACTTAGACCATTTTTACAAATTATATAACTGTCAATCGATCCATATTGATTACTAAGATTTTTTAATCGTCATAGCTAACATATCTTCCAAACCTTGCATTATCGTGGATCCTTCATCCTTAGTAGGTACACAAAGTAAAAAGTTAAACAAATCAAAAACTACTCTTTCGAATTTTGAATTTGGTACGTCAACATTTTCAGAAAAAAACATCTGCTAAATAATTTCTAGTAGACGCAGTGTGGATATATTGATTATTTGAAAAACAGCGAAGTTTGCTCTCCGCCGGCGCACTTTCCATTAAGTGGTACAAAAAATCTCAAGAATTTTAAAATACGATGGTCTTTATGTTTCGAAAAAATTCCAAAAAACCGATTTTAAACAACTGCGTAAAGGAAAGACGGGGTGAGCATGCCTGTCGGATCGCCCTGTATATTATGATATTATTGTATTGTATTTTTCTCGAGTTTTTGTGACCACGCGACTATCAGACGCGTCATAGTCATATGATATTTAATAATATTGACACGGCGCTGGGTGCCAATGGAACGAACATTACATTATATTATAGTGATATAAAATTGTATTTTTAACAAGCCACGATCGCATTTCGACGGAATAACACAACATCGCAGTGTACAAGACGTAATATTATTATTGTAATAATGATAAAATAGTAACAATACCGCGTTGGCGTATACTATACTGTCTGTGTCGTTTATAAGTTATACCGCGGACAATCTCCCACGCGTAGGTATTATTATTATTATTATTATTATTAGGGACTTATTGCTATGAGCATATTATATATTCTGCAGTATAATATTATGATATTGTTGCAGAAATAACGCGAACAATTTAGAGACTTGTGCAAAGTCATGTGCTCACGTGCTGTTCGTAATATAAAATAATATATATGTTATATAAGCAGACGTGCGGTAGACTAATAGAGTATATACAGCGTACCTATATATATTAAACTGCAGGCGACAACAGTCGAACCATGATATTATATTGTTAATTAGGAAGGTCCTGGGATGCTATGAGGACAATTATTCAAAATTTTTGAGTCGAAATTCTCGGGATTTTTTTTAAATATTGGCCCAAATTCAAATGGGGTGTTGCCTTTGAGTAAAACATATTTTATACAGTTATCATGGCCTCCGATATAGACAGGTATTATTATTTATTACTATGATGTCAGTACATTAAATGATAATATTTTTACGAAAATAACGTGAGCAGTTTCGAGACTTGTGCAAAGTCATGCTCGCGGAAGTCCACAATATCACTTGTTATAAGTTATAACCAATCATGTGGTCATGTGATATGTAAATACGGTGCCCTAGTATAAACGCCTTATAATATAGAAGTATTAGGAACGTCCTCGGATTCTATAAGGACAGTTCAAAACGATGTCAAGATTCTTTGGATTTGTGGATTTGTTTAGATTTGTTTAAAATATTGGCACAAATTTCAACGGGTTTTCACCTTTAACTATACAACATATTTTCTACAGTTATTATGGTCTCTGATATATACAGGTATTATTATTATGTATTACTATGATATCAGTATAAATACACATATTATGATAATATTGTTACGGAAATAAAGCCAACAGTTTCGAGACTTGTCCGAAGTTATTGTTATATAATATATATATATATATATCTTCACCGTATCTCATAATATGTTATAAACAGACGTACGGTAGCCTATAGTATATACAGCCTTACCTATATATAATACTGCAGGCTACAACAGTTGAACCATATTAATTAGGAAGGTCCTCGGATTCTATAATGACAATTATTCAAACAATGTCGAAATTCTTAAGATTTTTTAGATTTGTTGAAAATATTGGACCTAATCTCTATTGGTTTTCTGCCTTTGAGCACTTACAACATATTTTATATATGTATAGTTATTATGATTTCCGATATGCAGAAATCAAATAAGCAGGTAATATTTTTTTAGAGTGAACGATCGAACTCGTTAATAGTATACCTAATTGAATGATTATTTTTGTTACCAAAATAGGGTTGAGATAAGTGTTTTTTTTTTTTTTTTATATAGTTTAAAGGTTTTATTTTTTTTATCATAAAATAGGTTTTAATTTTTTTCTCATTTTTTCAGAAAATACTCAACAATATTTTAATACTATCGTTCTAATGAAAGCATTAAACATATACATTTCACGTCGATTGAAGTAGGTCAATTACGGAAATTGAATTTTTATATAAATTATTATTATCTTTACGTCATGTGCTGTCTTTTTTTTTCAATCGTCCCCACCCTTTCGCTCAACCGTCCCATCTGTGTACATATAATTTATATTATACTTGCGAAAAGCTATATAGCTGCACACCACAACGGCCATCGTTTAATTAAATATGTAGACTATTTTACGCAGGCATCCAAATATTTTTAGCATAATATTATTTTATCATATTTCAGCGCATACCGCAAATGTGTATACGCACTATACATATTTTAGCATTTTTTAGTGCATCGACTGCGTATGCTTATTACATTGCAGGCTTTTAGGGCGTCAACATATAATATATTAATATACGCAAGCTCGAAACGTATTACATTATTACTGTGGTTTCGACCGCGCAACATCAGAGTGTTGCTATACTTATTATTATACATTATATATTTCTCGGTATATTCTCCAGAGGTTTCTACGATATGTACCTAATTCATTATACACTGCAGTGCCAGGAATCTGGATTCGGATATCCAGATTTCAGATCGCGGGATATATTAATTCATACCTCGATATGTGTGAAATTAACTTATATAACACTATTATACGTCCTGGTACTTGTATACTCACTGATTCTGGTTATGAGGTTGGTCTTCGACAGCTCCCGGAGGGTGCACCCGGGCTGCAGTGGAAAACCTCCGTTCGGGAAAAAGTCAGCGTGACCTAGGGCCACCGGAAATCCGAATACACCTCCGTCGGTGTGTATCACGTCCACGAACTCGGCGTCCGAAGGCGTCAGATGTCCCATCTTGCCCGTCCACATGTACAGCGGAAAAGCGGGGTCGAGTCCTGCAAATAAGGGATGAAAGTCCCGCGTGGGTGGTTATAAAATCGACTTTGACTCGGAACGGTCAAAATTGCATCAAATATCGGAATCGAAATTTGTAATTTTTTGATATCGAATTGATCGTGTAATATTAACACGTCAATATCCAAATACATAACAGTGTGATTGTCTGAGCTCCTCTGAACTCCCGAAATCATTTTTTTAAATGAAACCCACGCGTTTTAACGTTGTAAATTGCAGTGGATCAAATGATTTTTCTGTTGACGTATGAAAATCGAAATTTGAACGAAAAGTTGCCGAGTTATACCACTTTAAATACTATAAGGACAATTTTCTAGTAAATACTTTGAAAACAGATACAAGCTCTGTAGTTATAACAATTAAGTACACAATATAAAATATTTGTTAACAATAGTTAATACTACTTATTCGAATATATTTTTTAATGTTACAAAAAGCTTATGGATTAATATTGTACTCAATAATTTTCAAATGAAAAGTAAATAATACCATTTTTACCCGATTATCCTCAATATTTAAAGAGTAACGTCGTATATACGCCGATGACAGACGTACACAAATAGACGAACAATTAATAAATAAACACTTTTATTAAAACTTTTACGTCCAGTGACGATCGAGTCACACGATCACCACCTGGCTCTAACACTGGTGGTCAGTGGTAGTCGAGTCACACGACCACCGCCAACTGACCCTCTATCTGTCTTCCCATATATTACTTATATATTAATATTACAATCGAAGCACTATTGGTAGTATCGATATTAAGTTTAACCTAGTTGCATTATACTTACTGACTATGTTTAAAATTATACTAATTGTTATTGTATTACATAATAATTGATATCTTATCCTAATTTGGTGGAATACATAATTGTTTCTATGTTGTTACTTAGCTTATTGAGTATTGTATGATTTGATTTGTTTTGGTATTTTACCTGTTACATATGAATGTTTACTTAACCTAGTTAACAATATTTTTTATATATTATGCATGATACAACAGTAATAACTCGGAAACTTTTCGTTCAAACTTTGATTACGATACGTCAACATTTTCAGAAAAATCATCTGATTCACAATTCGGGTTAAGATATGTAGGTTCTCATTTTAAAAACCAAAGTTAGTATCGCTACAAAATACTCCTTAAAAGGTATTTAATCTAAAAATTAAAATTGGGTGAGAATATTTAAGAAATATTATCCTGTAATCTGTATATATACACATTTTTTAATTTAGTCAATTTATTTATTTTTCGTGTATTTGTATTTACTTATAGGTAGGTTCACTGGTCTAGTAGGCACTACTATAATATCATAAATTAAATCATGATAAATTAATTTTAAAATAAAGTGTTTCATAAAATACATAATATTATGATGGATCTCATTATTCAATTCAATAACAACAAATCTCAACAAATATAATATGGATATAAGAAGTTCTGAAATAAATATATTTTTAAAACATTACCCATCGATTCATCTTTCTTGGATCCCACGCCTCATTATATAAAGCGGGTCTCACATTATTTCGCATTTTAAGGGGGTGTTTCGGGAATTCGATGTTATATTATATTAAATGCGAACGAATATAATACCCATTACCCATTATCGTATTAAAATGTAAAAACTTACGAAGGTAAATATTATATGGATGACAAAATTACAGTAGGTATAAATTAATCAAACCTCAATAAATTACGAATTGTGTAAAGTATATATTATGGCCACCGATACTAAAAAGTAGTAAAAAAAAGTAAAATCTCTCGAAATGTTTGACCATCATGTAGGTACCTATAATATGTAATGCGTCCTATATATTATTATACAGAAGTGTGTTGCAGACTGCAGTCGTAGGTATAAAATACTTGATTATCGTAAAGACGAACCAGCAAACGTACTCGTAACATAATATCACTGCAACTCAAAATAATCTTCATAAAATATTATAATTGAAAGATTTGAAATTTATGGCTGCTGAGCAGAGCGATGAATGCATTGGTCTTTACAATGATGTGTGACGCGTGTTTTTTTTTTTTGAAAATTGAAAATTTCACAAAATTTTTGGTGTAAGCAATTTCTAGATATAATGATAGTTTTTAAAATATTTTGTTTTTTTTTTTTGAGTTATTAAAAGCACAGTCCTATTCACACAATATTATAAGGTCCGTCGATATTGAATTATATGTGATATTTTTTTTAAAAATTACGCTTGTACAAGTAAATAAATTTCTTATTCATGAGACTGCCAGAATTTTAAATCATGAGTTATCCGTAATCTTCATATGTTATTATAAAAATATTTTTTACTTTTATCGTAACATATATAACCATATAATATTATATGTCACAGTGTGATCATTTTTTCGGGAAAAAATGAGTACTCAACTGGATCGCATACATAAAATCGAAACTGGGTTTATTTTTTCGACAACCTAATTATATATGAGTCGCTGAGTAAGTAAAAACAATCGTTTAACCTCTCCCGAATGTAACCGACATTTACATTGTAACCATATACGCGTGCCATTTCGCCTACAACTATATACTATTATTATAATATTATAGTTAGTTTAATACGAGAACAATATATAATGACAATAATAATTTATTATAATATTATCGCACGCGCACAGGTGTTAGTTTAACCCGGTGGAGACGATTTCGTCGTCGCCATCGACCGCGACGTACCTATTATAATATTATTATTACACCCGATGTGGGTATAAACGTGGTGCAGCTATAAAATCCGGAGTGTTGTAAGGTGGTGGGTTACACATAATTCCCGGTCGTGGCAATGTGTGTGGGTAGGTCGCGAATATTATTCCTCTCGCGTAGCTCGCATAAAACCGTTTGTCGTTTACGTAAATCATTATTATGATTATAATAATATGTAATTATTATCATCGCGCGTTTCTGCCACCGCCGTTTTCGCGGGGGAGCACAAAATCTTCCGACCAAAGCCGCTGCTGCAGGTATATATAATAATAATAATATATAATGCAGAAAACCGCCGCCCGTTTACCTATATATATATATATATATAGACCGAGTGTGAGCTTTTTAATTATTCGCCTTTGGGATACAGTATGTATTTTGCGCCTTTGTCTCCCGCGAACTTATTAATATTGTATAATAACCTAGTCACACGTGCCGATTTTTCAGCACGACATCGCCGACGACGATTACATGAATTAAGATGATAATTAAAATTGTATAACGTAGGTACTATGAGGGAGAAAACGAAACCACACATTAGATAATATATCGTATAGACAAATCGTCACTGCGCAGTCGCAGCAGACAATATATGTTTCTATTGCATCCTGGTGCAGATTTCATTTTAGGGGGGCGTTTTGGTTTATCATGTTTAAATATAATAATATAACGGGTGCAGGGGGGAGGAGGGACACTAACAATATATTGTTCTCGTCATTCTTCATAATAATATCAAATACGAAATGGAATCAAATTATACGACAAAATGTTTTCTAGAAATCTTAACTACATTGGTAGTTATACGTATTATATTTTTTCAATGAACATGGCCGTAGGGGACACTTCCAACACCCAAAACACCCTCCTGGCCACTCCACCGAAATATTTATTTACATCGGTTTTGGTGGACAGATTATCGGCCACGGGCAAGCTGATTTAAAATAATAATGCCGATCGATTATATATAGTCTGAATAACGCGAGCATCTATGTTTTTATCTTTATATATTATAATACTATTATACCTATATAAGTATATAGAGTGTCCCAGCAGAAGCGGACTTTTTAAGGGACCCGGGATTTTTTCGTTTCCGGGTAGAAAGCACTGTTCTAATGTTTTTCTTATCTTATAACATCCCCCGTGGTCCCATTTGTCATCGCAAAGCAGTTTTTTGTATTCGTCTTCATGGAGAGGTTCACAGTTGAACAACGCGTAACGATAGTGATAACGCACTACAAGTCGCGGAAACGTCGCGAAAGCTTCGGACGAAACAATGCGCCGACGCGAGCGACTGTCGCAAAACTGTCGAATTTGGGGGGGACAGAAAACCCAAGAAAGATCCGAAAACGTCCGGAGCTTTCTCAACTTTTCCGCGAAACACTCTCTGCACTTGTATAATGCTTTTTCATTATTGTTACGCGTTGTTCAACTACTGTGAATCTCCCATGACGACGAGTACCAAAAACTGCTCTGCGATGACAAATGGGGGGGGGGGATGTTATAAGATGAGAAAAACATTGGAACAGTGCTGTCGACCCAGAAGCGAAAAATCCCGGCTTTCTTAAAAAATCAGCTTCTACTGGGACACCCTGTATATTATCTGACTGATTGAAAAAAATTATAATATTATCGTCTAATCGAATTGAGTACCTATATATATGACGTCATCGTATAATAATATTATTGTTATTGGACTTTTCGTGTTCGTTAGTAGGCACGTTACGGAAACACTTTTCCCATCGAAACTTTGTTCATTTGCATTTTACTACAATATCGGAGTTGGAAAAGTTTGCGTGCCACGTATATTTTATATACGAGTATTTCAAACTATCGTGTATAGTCATAATTACTAAAAATCATTTTGAACAGATTTAAAGAGATGCGCTGGAAACGAACGATATTGATTGATTATCGATATTCTTTCCGTAGGTACACTATAAAGTTTAAAAGTTAAAAATATAAGTTTTTTTTCCCCCATTAATAATTTTCCCGGGTATTTTTATAAACGATAAATTCTGCGTTATTATTTCGGAGGTAAACTCATTGATATCGTTAATGTGTAATAATATTATAATACTTTTATTACGATAACCGTATACATTGAATAATGAATTGATGTACAAACTATTATTATTATTACATAATGTTCGTAAAATATCGAAGTTTGACATTGATAATAAAATATACTTAACAGTTTTATTGTATTTTTATTATTATATAGTATCTGTTACCATAAAATATGTTATTTTCAAACAACAATAATATATTTAAACTATAAAATATGCCATAAAAATTGACATTTGATATTTGAACATACTTAATATCGATTGTAAAAAAAAAAAAAAATAATCATAAAATCTAAATAAATGTAATACCTAAACAAAATATTATTATATTTAGGTAGGTATTTAATTTGTTATTTTATTTCTTATATTCTTTTACTGTAAATTCTGTATTTGCACTATATACGGAAGCAATTTTATGCTTGAAATCAGAGTATTAAACACTGTAGCGTTATTCTAAACGACTTTTGATTGACTACCGAAAACATCAAATTATGTTTAAGCATTGCCATTAAATGTTGAAGAAATATGTAAAATAAACGATAACTTCAATGGCGTAATCGTGATCAATTATGTGTAAAAATATAAAATGTGTACCTATTGGTCACCATACAATATGTAACAATGTGTATCTGATAAGTACACGTAGGTACAATAGTCTTAGTCAATGTAAATAAAAACTGCTTAAATAATTATTATGAAGACATAGTGTAGTAGTAGTCGTAATAGTTTCTCAAAACTCAATTATTATATTTAAATATTAATTAATTTTCAAAAAATTATGGTAAACATTTCAGAAGCGTAGGTAATTTGATTTTGATTTTAGTTTTAAATAAATTTGAATAAATTTAAAACTTTGTAGGGCCATTCACCAAAATTGTTTATTTTATGCGACACGATTAATTTTAATTTCCTGTTTTCAAGAACAATATTCAGAAGTGAAACATCACGTTTTTAATTAGAGTACACTTCACAATCATAAATGTTACTGCGTTTATCCATATAAAATAATTATGTTTGATACTATAATATTATTCTTTGATAAAAAAAGTCTTTTGAGAAAATATTTTGCTATAACTTATAAGGCGTCGTATTCAATATTATACATCCCTCTATTATACTATCATATTATATATAAATTAAGTAACGACCTATACAATCTAGATACGCACTAAAGCCATCTAAAGAATATCGAGATATATTTTTTATTAATATAATTAGGTATATGTGGTTAAAAATTACAGTTGAAAAAGATTAACTGGCGAGCACGTAAGTAATAGTAATTACCTACTAATGTAGCGACGGGTT
The DNA here is from genome assembly GCA_016617965.1 of Macrosiphum rosae. Classification (NCBI taxonomy): domain Eukaryota; kingdom Metazoa; phylum Arthropoda; class Insecta; order Hemiptera; family Aphididae; genus Macrosiphum; species Macrosiphum rosae. Next base: position 52,771 of record WHPZ01587841.1, on the reverse strand, counting down.
TAATTTTATTGTATTTTTTAAATTAAAGCGACCTAATATTTTGTGAGAAGATATATAAACACTGTTTATATTTATATTTGTATTTAATCAATAGGTACCTACTCGTATTCATATGATAAGACTTGTATAATATGTAATTTTGCAAAAAACAATAGATATACTCGTATATAGTAACTCATACTGATTCAGACCAACAATAATTGTGTCGGTGCGGATAAAAGTTTATCACGCCCATATTTAATCAATGAGGGTATACTATTATAGGTAGGTATTACTGACCTGTGATTCTTGGAAGTTTTCCGATTTTCAGATTCTTGCCGGTGAACCCGGCTATCTCCGCGCCCAGACTAAATCCAATTAAATGTATTTTGGACAGATAGAATCTTCTGGACACTAAATATTCGATGAACTTGGCCAAGTATTTGGCGGCTATACGTGTATTGAGCACTGCGTGACTGTACCACGGAAATGCGCACATCGGACTCCAATCGACTATTATAATATTCACTCCTCCTCGGTGCAAATACGCTGCGAACATTTACACCGCCGTTTTCAATCGCTTTAAAAGTATCGGAAACCCTCACAAATTCGTAACCGTCCGGATAATTTACGAATGTATATATTTTTTAATAATACCTTTTTTTATGGTCTCCGCACCCTTGGAGTTTCCCTGCTCCGTAAACCCGTGGACGTAGATGACTGTGGTCAAATTTTGCATCATATTGGCTCCCCGCAGGGAGACATCGTCGCCGATGTATATGCGTTTCGGACGAAAAGGGTTGTTCCTGGACAACATCATTTTTGTTTTTCGATTATTGTTATTACTATTATTATTTTTTATAGTGACATATAGTAGTATAATAGTAGCAAGAATAATAATAACACAACAGTAATAAAACGGACACACGCATATATGTATATACGTAAACGCACACATATAAAATATTATTATATTATATACGAACACACACAAACACACACAAACATACATGCACAAACATGCACAAACACACACACACACACACACCTCGAATATGAAAAAAATGCGATGTCCTCTTTTTCGTTTATTGGACAACAACCTTCGCATCGACCCCTGGGCGTCATTGTAGCGGAAAATGGATTTTTACCTGAACGATAAAATTGTGGTTTCACAGTTTGTTCTACATCATTCAAAAGTCCGACTCACCCCAAAACAACGTGAAGGTCATGCATGCCATCATGCCTAGGGCCACCATGATTAATTGGCATCACAGAACATCGATATACCTATCACAATATTGCAGGTTTGGTAACGGTTAATTAATAATTGAACGAGTAAAAAAAAATTATAACTATCGCACACAATTTTCAGTTACAAGACGTGGGTTTAACGTGAGAGAAAAAAATTAACGTCTACCGCCGAATACGCGTTAGCTGAATGGGAAACATTACTAAACGTTTCGTTGCTTGCAGGGCTTCGTTTATGTATTTTTTATCTCCCCGCCAGCTCCTCTACACCCAAGGTTAAAGCTAATGGAAATTCGCAAATAACAACAACGACAAATTCTTCTGAAACTTAAATGCATTTTGTTTATTCGGAGTTGGTTTTACATGACAGTATAGGCAGTGCAACCCATCAACACTCGTTCAGCCGAAAATTAATTACAAATAATAATTGATACGTATAAATTATTGTTTAGATGAAAATAAAACCCCGGCAATACTTATATTATAATGCTTACCCACGTTTAAATTGTGTCTTGTACTCATACGACATTATGTTATACAACATAAACTATTGATAATATATTGTATATCAGACGCGCACTGCACATGGATATGAATTCGCATTGTGATCGCATTTTTTAATTATTATATTGTCGTAAGTCTAGCACCTATGTAATATATACTCTGTTGCGTTCGCGACAGGGCGAACGATTACGGGTAATATAATAATAATAATATATTTTCGTCCTTGGAGAAAATATTATATTCACCGATACGAAAACCATGACCACAAAATTTAATGTCGCGTTCCAGTCACCCAAATACGAATAATAAAAAAAACAATTTCGCAGATACCTTATATTATTATTATTATTATTATTGTCTCTTTGATACGGGAAACGCATTAAAACGCATCGCACGAGACGACAAGTGCACTCGTTGGGGAAAACAAAATAACATAATATCCGATGAAATGAAAAACAAAACGTACCGGACGTGAACGCGACGAGTGTTTTCGATAGGTAAATACAAACAACAAAATATGTGTGCACACGAGGATAATGATAATAAAATGATAATGATAATAATAATATACTCTTCGAGAGAGAACAACGGCGTAACCCGCGCACTATATAGTCGCTGTCCGGTTTGTGTGTGGCCGGTAGAGTCGAAATAAACCCTAACCTACACCCACTAATATTATTATATTGATATTATATTGTTGTATGAAATAATATATGATTATATAAATTACAATAGAGTATCGTCTGCGGCATCATATACAGACATTTCGTCGTGTTTTCCTCTAAAATTACGTCTGTAGGTACCCCCCGCTCCTATATAGTATGATATATTATGTCCACATTATAACGGCGGAGGTACGATATATGTATGAAAAAATGGTGAGAATTTTCGCTTTTTGCTCACGTCCTTGCGCAGTGTGGAAAACGGGGCCCAATATTCCAGTGGTGGAGGCGGCGGCGGTAGAAGGGGGCGAAAAAAATGTTATTAAAATAATAAACACAAAAAAAAATACCGACAAAATATATATTATTACTATTATTACAGACAACGCGTCGCCGCCGATTTACGACAGTTCATTATCGTTTAACACGGTAAAATATATATAATTGCATTATAATATCGCTTCCGAACCAATACGATATTATATATATATGAGAATAGGTACGTGTGTCGAGGCAATTAATTTGATACGGCCGACGAGCTGGACGGTTTCGACACTCCGTGACAGTATATATTTATGATTTATTATAATATGTTTATACGTTGACCGCCATGATATCCATAATAATATTATTTTTATAGACGCGATTGCCATAACGGCGCGATTTATGTAACGTAAGTAAATATCAAACGTTTTGTCTTATAATATATACCTATATATAATGTCTATAGTACCTATATTATAATATTATATCGACTTCCGACCGAATCGACGTGGGTAGGTATATTAAAATTGTATACCGGCGGTGGTCGATTTTTGTCATTTATTTATTAACACTCGTTTTTGGAAAAATATTTTTTCTTTTATAAGTCGTCAACAATTATATATATATAAAAAAAATGTTGTAGTTCTCATTTTTTACTATTTTACAATGACGATAAATATGCAATTTCAGACTCCTCGTTTCAAAGCAGAATATTTTTTCGATGTACTCTGGTAAATAAATATCGAATTTGACCCCATAATAAAGTGGTACCCTACTAAAACGTTCACTACTCCGCTCACCTAAACTTTAAATATTAACAAACCACTAGTCCAAAATTTGATTTTTAGAAATCGAAACACTCCGAATAATATTCTTCTTCGAATCAAAAATATGAGTTGTTAATCCAAAGAGTAAAAACTTAAAAAAAAATTAGTAACGATAAGAAACAGTAAAAATATAATTTTTTCCAAACATTTTGTTATGTACAATAAATAATTTCAAAAACATGTGTGTTTTCTGAAATCACGAGTGCCTCACGTTAAATATGGATCACTCCGGATAAAAGAGCAGATAGGTACTAGGAAATCTACGGTTCTTAACGAGAAAACCGCTCAAATTTTAAAGCATCAAGCCGATATAATAGTATTTAGAACAGATGCGTTTGATGTAAAAATAATAATATGTGCCGCATACCATCGCGCTGTAGAGGTACCTTTGTGCATATTGTTTGTATAATATTAATTGTCATAATGTCATATCATAAAACAATTGGGACACCTGTTCCACCGCTGACTGTTAGATAAATTATATAGATAATAATATTTACTTTTTAGTTATCCGGCTAAAAAATAATTATGCATATTATCTTTTTATCTATCTGTGTTCAAAATTAAATTGTTATCTGAGATTTATTATCTAGATAAATTTTTGTGACGAGACTTTCGTTTTTACTTATAAATAATCTTTTTTGCTGTGGGTAGTCGTTTAAATCGCCGATTTATTTGACTTGATGTTCTTTTATGTATATTTATTAGGTGTGTTTTACTGTAGTGATTTCGTACTGTGTACTGTATGTATGTTACCGACGGGTAATCGTATTCAAAATACCCATATTATATTATTTATGAGTGTAAACATTTAAACTTGAATATGTATTGTTATATTTATATTTTATAGATTTAGATGATGTTTATGCTGGTTTTAAATTACCCGTTTTTTTTATCTAGATAATAGATAACAAAATATTTCAATGAACTATCTGTTATTTTATCTACATTATTGTTGGGTTATCTTTGACCCTAATAATGTTATGCAATTCACGAATCGATTGGGTCGATAAATTCAAAGTTTTTTTTCACGTGTTCCGTGTACGAAAGTTCGTTGTCGATGACAATTATTATAATAATATATAATTATTGTCTTACAAAGATAATCACAATCACCGCACTTTAGCGTGAAGGTCTTTAAGACTTTAAAGTTTATTTGCTAAAATCAATCATCAACAGATGAGATAACTATACTAACACTAAATTGTTACTATATTATATACTACCTATTGTTATTATTATAATCTGGACACGCGAATACCTGTATACCTGCACCGCCCACCACCGTAGCCACCGGTCGACAACAATCATACTTAATACGCAAAATTATCGTTGAATCCAAAAACCGCACATTTTAGATAAAGTACAGAACATAACCGCACTCTTTTAGTAGGTTAAAAAACGCACATTTTTTTTAAACACTGTTGTAGTGACCCCAAAACTAACAATTTTAAATGATAATACCTACTGAAAAACGTATATATATTATATTTAAATGTAAAAATAATTCTAGTCACCTTTTGTACCCACCACAATAATTACGTAATAGAATTATATATTTTTTTTACAACGACAATTTCGAGTTATTTTTTCGGTAATAGTTTTCAAAGTTCAGAATACGCATCTCCTGGTCTGTAGATTAAAAACATTTTTGAGGTATATTGCTACTTATACAATCAGACTGTAAAATGAGCGGTTTTTGGTTGTAAGCAGCAGTTCGCATAATATCCATTTGAATAATAAATATGTTTAAAATAAAATATTATGTATTTACTATATAATCATTGTTTTTATTATAACAATAATTCCGTTTCACCGCCTCTTCGGACGAGTGTTTTTGTCGTCATCGTCGTCGTGACCGTATAGTGGTTGGATCATAAACGTATAATATTATATAATATTATACGTCTATGTGTTGGATGGTGGCCGATTCGATTTAGTCGTAATATTCGCCTAAACATGCCATTATTAAATTGTTTTGTTTGTTTCGTACAGTAGAGCCACTTGTTAGTTTCGGACGATCCTTTTACATTTTCATTTACTTTTGTTTTTACAGGACAAACTGTTGAACAAACTGGACGAAAAAGAACAAGACGAAGCGAAAACGCCGGAAGAAGAGGTGGGTTCGACACTTATTCGCTCTAATAATAATAATACTATGTACACCCTATGATATTCATTAAACATACATACGGGGTGCTCCATTTAACGCTAGACACTAATTCTCTTTCAGAAAACACTAACGTTTTTGATAATATTTCTTTTAAGTTTTAAACATAACTCTAAGTCGTTCTATTAGACAGTAAATAACATTTTTTGGGGAAAAAATTGTACTTTTACTATTTTTAAGTGTTTGTATTTTTAATTTTATATAAGTTTCTTCTACCCCAGGTAACCCAATTAAAATACTTAAAATACAGTGGTGTCGCGACCTGCTAGCCTAACTATAAAGTCCTACTCATGTCGTAGTACCTCCGCTGGGAGGCCTCTACAGTCTATCTAATCTCATTTTCATTTTTATTTTTATTTTTATTTTTATTTATTTTAACATATAAACCATCAATTGTTCTTGTTGTTCTTTTTTTTGTAACAGATTGAATAAAAAACTTATGAAACAAAAAATATATATAGATATAAGTATCTTATTAGTTATAACTAATTATCAGTATTTAAATTTCGGATAAGTTGTGTAGTGAAAAAATATGTTGTGGGGTGCTCCCCATGCAACAGTGTACAACTCCGCTTATCAAAACTTTTAAATACCTTAACTCGTAAACGGCTAGTCCGAAATTTGACTTTATAAATCAAAGTACTTTAAAAAAATGTTCTTTTTGGAGTGAGCAATTTAAAATGCATGTTGACATTAAAACGATTAGATAAAAAATGATAACGATAAACATAGTAAAAAATGTGTTTTTAAAGAATTCAAATAATGTAAAATAAATATTTCAAAAACGTTGACTAACAATTTTTGAAATAATAAGTGTCTTGCGAGATAGCATATCATCCAGAATTTATTCCTGTAGGTACGCCGCGAAAATCCATACCGAAAACCCCAAAATTAATAGGTTTTTCAATAAACGTTGAACGTCTGTAGTCGTGAGAAATATTGTAGAAAAAAATAAAATATAGGCCTTGTACACATCAATATATCATACATCAAAATAATAATAACAGCGCACACAATTGTTATTATATTATTCGTAGGTAGTTGGTAGGTACATCAATTTATTCAATTTGTTCTCAGGTTTTTTTTTTCATATTTTCACGTCCACCCAAAAATCATCAATTGCTCGTTAAACTTTGTTTTCATAAACCGCAAATAAAACATATTTTTCGACTTTTGTTGACATGTCCTCCGAAATTGAACGTCCACGTGTTGTATATATTGAATGTATACATAACATTATTATATATTTTATTTACACGGGTAAAAAAATATTATGTCATCGTTTATTTTTGTTTACCCTTATTCGCTATATAAACAACGCTAAGTCATTATGTATCGAAATCGCCGTTTAGGTTTTTTTATATTATTATTACTATAGGTGCCTACATTAATAATTGTCTGTTAACATTCCATTTGAAATATACATTTAAGCTCAACACCGTCAAACAAATAAAATGTACAACATAACTACACGTCATGTTATGCGAGTGTTGTTAACTATAATTTCACTACTGTTAACGACGTTTAAAAATTATTGTCCGTGTAATTTCCCTTTGACTTGTTTGAACACACTAATAGATAAGTGTTACAGAATAAACATACTGATCTTAAATTTACAACAAACATGAATTGTTTGTCAACAAGTAGTTTCTAAATGTTATTAGTAACCATTTTTATTTGTGCTTCATTGTTGACAAATTATTTTTTTTTAAACTAGGCTAAGCTAAATTAGCCACAAAACAAATGATATTATTTAATCAGTCGATTTAAATATCAGATAAAGTTCTCGTATATTACAAATCATAATTTGTTAGGTAACACGCAGACAAAATATTTAGTTTAAATTTTAAAGCAATCATAGTAATGTATGGGTATACCTAACATAAATAAAAGGTAATTTTAGGATGTTACCAATGGGTATCCTCATTAATCTCGCGGTTCACGTTATATTTATCACTATATCACATTTACTTATTGTACACTTTGTATAGATTGTAAATTTACACACAAAAAAAAAAAAAGGTAGGTAATTAAAATGTTTTATAAATATTTCTCAATAAATGTATTACAAATTACAATATAATAAGTAATAACCGATTAGACACAAATAATTGGACCTAAAAATAAATTCCATGGATCAAAATCAACTTTAGTGGGTATACTGTATTAATGTATGAAAAAAAAATAAATATTAATTTAATAAGCGATGTAGAGTTTTACAATATTTTTCTAGAAACTATTTGGGTGGATCACTGAACTCGCATTTTAGCGAAAGGTGAAAACTTTATAAGAGCTTTTTCACTGTGTGCGCAGTTTCTTAAAAGTAAGTTCCGAATATAAATTGGTTGTAATTGAATAAATAGTGAAAAAAAAAGTTTCGGGTGAGGAACATGTTTTATTTATACCGTCTCCGAGTCCGATCCTTCAGTGCTATGCCGACACGCGGGTTTCCTTCTTGGCTCTTGTCTTGTTCGCGTTGAACGAAAACACGAACACCCTAAATGAATGATAATGAACATTTCAGTGTAACACGTTATGCTTGATTTCGTTTACAGACCTTACCGTGGTTATGAATATTTATAGATTTTGTCTCGTGTATATGTCTGTAAACAATAATTATTATTCCCCGAACGTTGTCCAATATATAATATTTACGAAACCAATCAAAACCAAACAAATTAATTTGTTCGATCCGTTTATAAAATAAACCAGCGAGAAGATTATCTATTCTGATAGTACGCATATAAACGTAATTTTTAGTTCAATCACAATTAATATCGGTAAAAACGATATTAGTGAGTCACCCAAGACAAGTACTGTAGACAGATGGGTACACACAC
>WHPZ01587841.1:1955-44264 GCA_016617965.1 Macrosiphum rosae | reverse complement strand
GGGGGTACCCATTGGGTATTTTTTTTTTTATGTATAATAGATGTACAAAAATAATACAATTTAAAAATATTTTGATATATATTATACAGGCATATTATACATATAGTTTTTTTATACAACCCTTCACATTGAAAATATCTGTGAACTCCGCTGATTGTAGACAGTGATTTTCATTATGGATTGTAAAAAGAAATACATTATGTAGATACATAGTACATATTATAACCTTAGATTCTGTTGGTAGTAAAAACGAAAACATAATTTAACTGTAAAATGTCAATAGCTATAATTATATTTTATATTACATTTTGTAGATATTTTTTTTTTACGATTTTTTTTGTTTATAAATGTAGGCGGTGGCCGAAAATAAGTTTCAATTTGCACTAAAATATGCATGATTAGGTACCTATTCAACAAAAATAAGAGATGAATCATGAATTATTTTTATATTACTATTGTATGCATTTCCATTGAGTTAACTATGACTCATTTGGACGTTCAAAGAATTAGAATATTTGTACGAAAGTGAACGAAGTAATAATGTAGACATGTGGCCGCACGAGAGGTGAGTGATTGGTCGATGTAATTTTAATTTGGCATTTGGTTAGATTTGGTATATTTAGTAAGTTGTAGTTGAAAATGTTAAGATATTGTTACTTGATAGGTAGGTAACTATAATAATTAATTTATAATATTTATAATAACTATTATAATTGTTATAGCTAAATCTGGTTTAAATATACTTTTAGAAAAAAAAAAATTATTGTTGTAAACATTTTATTCGTCACCAATATAAGACATTAAGACAATGATTAAAAACAAACTTGTAACTTAAAATTAATAATCAAGCAGAATCTTATATTTTAATGTAAATTACATAAAAAATATACATGCAGACTGTTGAGTATTTTAAAATTTAAATTCAGTTAGCAACAGGTTGTATGGTTTCTATTTTACCATTTAAATGTTAAGAAATAATTAGTGAAGATTTAACTATTTTTTTTCCAACTTTATTCTGATGAACCACTTTTTAATGTTTTTTTCGCATGTATCCTTCCTTTTCTTAATAAAGAAATCATTTCTACTCACGTGAGAAGAAGTAATTTGAGATTTGAACTGTATTTTTGGCTTGTTATTTTTTTTCAAGCAAGTAACCAAATAACTCATCAAGATACTAGCTCGAGTGCCCGACCTCGACGTAATATAGTCTGACAACTTCCAGCACGAGATAATATTGATTATTCCCCAAGGCATATCTATTAGTTTTGGTTGTACACAATTTTCAAATAAAGAAAACAACAATGATTAAATATAATATAATACATAACACAAGTCAAAAAGAAAAATGTCTTTCACCCGTAGAAATATATACACAGGGTGGTTCTTTTCACAGTAAACACTCATCATCGTGAAAAGTTTTGATGTATTCGATGATATTTTTTTTTACATAATTTTACATAAGTCATTATAGGACCAACATTTTCGACAAAATATTATATTTTTTACCATTTTGTTTGGTTATTACTTTTTTTTTTTATCACAATGTTGATACCTATTTAGAACTTATTACCTAGGTAGTAGAAACAAACTCGCTTGAAATACCATGTTTGTACACACAAATTCTGAGCAAAACGTTTCGGTTAAAAATATGAAATAAAAAATACACGAAGTTCAAAAGTAAAAACCACAAAAATAATAAGTAATATTATATAATAAATCCGATTTAAAAATGTTGTTTTATAATATAATGACTTCGAATTATGTAAAAACACTTATTTCAAAAACATCATTGATAATTTTAGAGAAGACGAGTGTTTATTACTAAAAGGGGATCACCCAGTATATTTATATTGACAATCATAAAACTAGCATACAACTGAATATTGAGAATCCCTGTAGGGGACGTTTTAAAATTCGACACACGAAGCCTTTTACACGGAGTAGTAGTTGTTGGATGGAATCTGCTATGAGCTTTATGACATATATATTATAACCGCATACGCTGTAGTACACACATAAAGTCTCTAACGTATTGATATTATTGTGAACACACATAGGTATATGCCTTATAGGTACATGGTATATCTTATATACCCGGTGGTTGGTATATAAAAATAGGTGTACTATAATGTCTGTATATAAAAATCATTACACAGGTATCTAATATGATTTCCCAGGATTGTAATCTCTCAGCGACAACTGAATTTCAAAACTAATTACGAGGAAACAAATTGTCGTACATTATACCGATAACTATTATTTATTCATAATATTATGTACATTTATGAAAAACTGATGCACCTACGTAGTTAAGTAGACACAATAGTACCCAAAGTACATTATATTGGTTTTTAAAATAACAGTGAAATAAATAAGCCCTCGCTCAATATTCAGAGCCGTATAAAGGCTATCGAGGAGACGCTTATCCAAATATTACAAAGCATATTTTGTATTGTTGTTAGATGGGTAGGTACATTATGATACAAACGTGTATTACTTACAAGTGTTTAATAAGTATTAAAAGTGTAAGTTATTTTGGTTCATTTACAGATTTGGATTATACGTGAAAGTACCTATACGAAAATAAAATACCGACATTACCTATTCCGTTGCCCACTAATGTCCCATTAAAAAAAAATTACTGTTGATATAAATTTAACATGAACTCCTAGTTGTCTGATAGCAGCTATTGTCACGAATTTATGAAATTAAATATTATGTACAAACTTTTCATTAACTCGTATATACGCAATTCGTATTTAGGTTCAATGATTTTGCGCTAGTACCTACAATAAAAATGTAATATTGTAATAACTATTCGGCTTTAATTATAAATATCTCGTACTAGTATTACTGTAAGATTCATAAACTGAGAATCCTCCAAACGTATCACATTTAAATGGTTGAATAACTTACGTATTATTATTATTATTATGCGTACCTTATAATATAATAATATTATAGTCAAACATAGTATCGTGTAGGTACTCCGTCCATACAATTATACAGGTACTGGCAGAGGCGGCGTGCTCGTGAGTTTTGTATATTGGAGGGGAGGGAGTTAAAAAAAATATCAAATTGACTGATATAAAATCGAGAAATACAATATTTATAACTATACGTAAAAACGTATTACAATCACAACATATATGTTCCCTAGCCCCCACCCCCCTTGAGCGAGCCCTTGGGTACTGACAAACCATCAGCCGCCGCTGTTGTAAATTTCTTAAAAGTTTATTGATATTGTAAATGATACGTATATGAACATGATAAAAATATAAAGTATCTAAAAAAAACACATTTTTTATCTACTTATGTATATCACTATATCAGAAATGCATACCGATTAAGTAGATCACTGTGTGGGCGTGTAGGTGTTCTTCTGCCATAAATTACAGTATGGGTACCTAGCTACCTATATTTAGGTATATTTAGAGTATAAAATATCAGTGTAGCAGAAAAGTAGAATGTAAAACTTATTTTATTCTTCACTCATAAATACGTTCATGTATAATGTATATATACGGTCGGAAAATTCGTTTGGATGAAAAAAAAAATGACTCTCAAGTGTTTCGAGGTCGTTGATCCGCGGGGATGTTCGCGTTACGTGACCGGCCGATCTTTCGGAGATTTCCCCGACGTGGACGATTTTGCGATTCAAACATTTTTTTCATTAAATATTATAATATTCCGCATAAACAATATATTATTACGACCGACACTGCGTCGTGTACAACCCTATAATTTGCAGGCGTAACGTAAATTTTTTATAAAATTTGCACACCGCACTGCACACTAATGGAATAAGAGAACACCCAAACACTTAGTATAATATTATGTTCGAGGGGTTCGCGGTATATTATGACGTGTAGTACATCGAGAGCGTGCGTGATGGAAGAATTTTCATAATTTTTGAGATTTTAGAGAGATGTGACTACCTGTATGTAATGTAATATAATACATGACAGACATTTTATGTCATTTTATTAACACGACAACAATCCCGTCGAGCAATTTTACACAAACTATATTTTTGGTTAATGTTAAAACACAAACGTACAGGTAATAATATCGTTATAAAGAAATAGTATATTAAATCGAACTTACGACGTATTATAAGGAAGAAAACTGTAACGTCGTTATTTTCTCAAATGTATATATTTATTTTCAAATGTCATCATCAACGACGAATGAAAATATTATAAATTATGTTGTGGTTTTAAATTAGTGTGTTGTCACGTATAATAATATGTATAGTATCATATTATACAAAAATATGTTAAACCTATACCATTAAGAATTTTCAGCGATATTTTCAATAACGTCGACAAAATATACGTTTCACAAGGCCTTTAAAATTTATAATGTCACTGAACATATTAAGTATACCTATGTGTGTAAATTTTAATATTTTTCCATACCATAGTAATATTATTATATAGCACTGTTGCGCACCTGTCCGCCATTAAACCATTGTTCACGGTGTCCTGAAAGCATTATATAGTCTACCTTTCCACTGTATGCTCACATTCGCACGGAAAAATCGATGACTCGGGTCACTAGGACTCCAAACCCTTAGGAAGCGATACGTGAAGAACATAGCGAACTAAGTGTTTCATTACCGTGGTATATAATATTATGTGCCTATACGAGCCTACTTTGAAAATTGTTGCCGTAACTCTCGTCGTTTTCCCTACACAAAAGAAGCACGGGGCGAATGGCCAAATGCCAAGACGTTTATTGACCAAATAATTAAATTGTACGGTTGACATTTAACGCAGCTAGGGCGGACGGGGCCGCTGGTAAGAAATCAAATCGATATCGCAATTAATTAATTTTGGCGATCAACGAGAGAATTTTAATAGTCTATACATGGGTAGGTACTGTAACGACATAATCGATGTCAAAATAAATATTATTCAATAATCACTAAAATGTACGACACAAAATAACGTACGTGTAGTGTAATAAAAATGCTCAAAAGATGCAACATCATTAAACATATACTTAACTCCGATGACCTTTCCGTATTACAATATGAAGCCAGAACGATGCAGAAAACAACGCGTAAGACTTAATCAATAAAGTTTCATTCCGTACATAGGTACTACTTACGCATATAGGTAATAGCTGGTGCTTACATATCATTATCATGAACACAAAAAAAGAGAGATAACGTGACGTGTGGTTTGTATACTACATCATGTTTGATCGAAGTCAAACAAATTGCTGCTCGGTATTTTAAGGTAAGTACGGGGGGGGGGGGGTCAGGACGTAGCTATAGGGTATACTGTGTAGTATTTTTCCGTCAAGATTTTGATTGTTTTTTTCACGATGAAACACGAAACAATAAAATATTGTCGAATGTAATGATAATAATAATATATCTAATTTGCAAGAGTATATTTTGTGACTTTATAAAATCGCTAATAAATTGAATACGTATACCAAAATTAGGAAATAATAATGCCATTCGCCCTGAAAAAAGTATATAAATATTTATGGTTATTTTAGATCCTGAACGGAGCGATGAACGTTGTACTGGTTTTACGACGATGTGTGTTTATTTTTTTTATTTTTTTTTTTTTTTGTGTCTGAGACACTTTACAGAAGAAAAATGCTGTAATCTTCTACTCCGTTCGACGACGGTCGTGTCTGGTAACAAATTGATAGCATTTTCTATGGATACGTCGTATTATTTGCAAAACAGTTTGGCTCTTTTTATCCTATTTGTAGACGTTAGAAATTTTCGACTTTTTTTTATTTTTTTTTTTTACAATACATTTTTATGAGCAAAAATTATACTCAACTGAAATGTTTGAAAATGTAACGCGAGATGTCCGGTGCGATTTTTTTTAAATGAAATTTAAAACAAATAGGTTAAGCGTAAATCCACTTAAATGTTTGATGAGCGTTTAAAGTTAGATCTTTGACGAAATTCTTCAAAGTTGCGTGAAATTTCGCTAATTTATTGGTTAATAGTCTTAGGAATATCGAACTTATTTTCAATTTCAACGTATTTAATTTCTAAACCTAAGACGAGGAAAAAAGATTTCTCATAAGTTTCCTTTACTAAAACTAAAAAAAAAAGAGTTGAGCGTAAAGTCACATTATTTTTTTTTATGGTTGTTTGAAGTTCAAATTTTGACGACATTTGATATTCAACCGTATAATAATAATTTATCTGGTCAAATGATTTTTATTATTTTGTTATTATTCAAAAAATAGTCATCGTAGAAACTTTACGTGTTCCACTATTACTTAAATTATCTTTTTATATACACAATGACATTTTCAAAATATTTTATAGACTAAATATGTTAAGCTATTCAAAGTAATTTAAAATTTTGGTTTATTGTCTATACGTCTTGTTGATAAAGAAAGTTATTCTCGGTCGAAAAAATTGAAAAGCTTCCTGATGAGTTGTCCATAAAATGCAACCTTTTTTTTTTCATGTTAAATCACTACATGGAAGCCGAACTGTTTTCACATTGCTTAACTCCAAGTATAATATGCAACCAAAAAAAAAAAATAAATAAATAATTAAAACAAGTAGCTTTTACAATAGTTTTATTTGTTTATCGTTAATTCAAATTAAACACATCTATTACAGTGATCTACTAAATGACGAGGACTGCAGAGAAGGAAGACTCATTAACTTTACAACTAAGTGACTTCCTCGGTTTTTTTTTTTTTTAGCTTTTTCAGTATTTGTAAAATTGGTTGATTAGCGTATTGTATTCAACTGCGCTTTTATAAAACAAATAATAATTGTAATATACTTTTTTCGATGTGATAATAATTGTACTGTCTGATTATTCGAATCACCAACTCAGCAGATGTTTTTTTAAAAACTGAAACGTTTGGAGAAACTTAAACTCAATTCAAATTCAAATTATGTTTATCTTAAAACAAAACGAACGATGACTGCTTGAAACTTTGAGTTTGAATTATGTGATTTAAAACGTTGTTCGTAATAACTAATGAGACGATTTAAATACCAAGTCGTTAATACTAAACTTACGCACAAGGAAAAGAAAAACTCTGTAGGTAATTATTATTAACGATACTACAAAATAAACAGTATAGATTTTCGTCCGGTTGTGTAAACAATGGGGGTTATAAAGGAATAAGGCCAACTTTTGTTGGGGTACAATACAAACAATCATTTATTATACTTAATGAGCTTCGTGCGCGTTGTTTAGCGAATTATCAATAATGCAAGAAACTCATTTCCAATTATCTATATGGCTAATATTAGGTATATTATTATCCTATTTTATCGTTGAAAAGCCTATACAAACACACATAAATAATCACCAGGACAGAAATATAATAATAATATGTCCAATTAATATAGAACCTGGACATAACTAGCTATAATATAATATTATGATATTAAATCAATGTTAATTGATACATAAGTTTTTTTTTTTGTGCGTATATTATTAAATTTTAAATATACCTAGTATTATTATAATACCAATACCCATCTAGATATTATCATATAGATACCTATGTCATATTAATATATTATAGTAGTTGTAATAGGTATAAATCAATTTAAATTTGCTGGTAAAAAGTATTGAGTATTTCAATTAATATATGAATATATAGTTTATAATACCAAGTCACCTTATAGGTATATAATAGCAGCACATTAAAAGTAATTTTAAGTCCAGGGCTTGCAAACGTTATAAATTTGGGGATCAAAATTTCAGAAAAAAAAATATATTCCTTATAAACACAGAACACGATGATGCAATTATTTTAATTACTGTCAAAATGTATAACAACATACAATTGTACACTATAAAAAAAATTACAAAAATTAATAGTTATCAATTTATCATTGATTGATTACATGTTATGTAATTTATTTGAGAATATTATCAACAAACGCGTCGAAACGCTGCCGTTGGTGTAAAATACATATTTTCCAAAAATGTTGTTTTGAAACTTCTTAAAATTATGTGAAAGAGACATTTTAAAAAATTTTTTGTTTTCTGAAATAATGAGTGAGGTCTTATGTAAAATGGATACTGCACACCCTTTACGAGGTTTTAGAAATGTTATCTCGTCGAGATTATTGAGTTTTCCGATTATGATGAAATCGGTAGGTACGTGTTTTGATCAAATCAGAGAGAGAGAGAGAGAGAGTTAAGGGATGAATAAATTTCATCCGAAATGTTGCGGTTTATTTCAAAGTTTTCACAAGTGATTGAGCTTTCAGTTATAATATGTGTGACGTGTGTTATTATTAGCTGAACCCAACAATATTTTGTAGTTGTTGAAGCTTTTGTTACTGTCAATTTTCCATAATATAGATACCTAAGTATTATAATATGACTTTATGATATTACAATTTTAACAATTGACTTCTCATCAATAATTAGTCGTATTAAATCAAAAGGGATAAAAATAATGTTTTTATTGTTACAGAATACAGTATAAATTTGATATTTTATCATAATTTTTTAGGTATGTATAAAATATATCTTAATCTCTTTTTATGTGTCTGGACTTGAGACTTTTTTTCATATTTTTCCATCGAATAATGGTACGATTTATTTAATAAACTCCTGTGGCAATAGGTATCGACTTAATACAGAAGTAGGCTTGAATTTTTCCCCGGCTACGGTTAGTAATATAAAATAATAAATATTATATAGAAATAAAATTGTAAAATATATTACTATAACAATATTTGAATCTATCAGTCATGGGAAATTTACGATTGACTAGAAATTGTGGGTATTAATTTTTTTTTAATTTTATTACCTAACATATAATAGTCTTTAGTTATTGGTTGTTATTAATTATTTATTATAAATTATTATTTACACGTAGGTACTGGTTTCACCCTTGATTGATAAATGTTTAAATTTTTACATAAAAATAGTAAGTGCAGCAAAAAAAATAGATCAAAATATAAAATAGATTTTATATATATATATATATATTATCATATTATAATATATTAATGTACATATTATATGTATTATTATAATAATTCGCTATGCATATTATATTATTATATTCAAGAAATATACTATACCAACTAATTGATTTATTTATATTTTTTAGCGATTGAACGAAACAATAAAATTATATTGTTTTTCGGTATTGTGTGGTTTTTTACTTATTGTCTTTATGGTTTTATTTGAAAACCCCTGCATCTGTACTACTGGAATTACTTCATACATCTGGTAACCTAATATAACGATATTTGGAGCTTTTTCAAATAAAATGTTTACAGAGTTGAATGTTGGTATTAAAAATGAAAACGAATCTGAGCTGCAGCATAACCATACGATTTTTGATATTTCTTCAAACATTTTCAATGGCCGAAAAATGAGCTCTTTCAATAATTGTTCTCCTCGACGTTTGATTCACCCCGTCTGTGGTGCAATTTTTTCGACCCATGGTGAATTTGCAGAAAACAATTATAATTTTTAAGATACATAAACCAATGATTTGTGTCCGTATAAATGATAAAATAATTCCAACAGTAATTATTAAAAAATAATTTATCAAAATAATAATAATATTGATATGCGTTAGAGTGAACTATTAAAATATAATATAGTCGAATAAATGTTTTAATTTCATATTATTCTATAATATTGGTTTATGAATTATTATTACTCTTAAACTATAATATTGAAAAAAAGCAAAATAAACAATTTCGTAGACATCTGGAAACAATGCAATACAACAAATGCTTCAAAACGTAGGTTGAAATTATTCAATCCAATATTTTATACTATTTGAGAAATGTATATATTATGTATAATACGCCCTACTTAAACCTAATATTATTATTTTTTTTTCGTAATATCCACTACGCATATCCCATTTACTTTTAAGATAATATTTACCATTTAGATTATTATTGTGTTTTTACAATGTTGTAACTTTCAATAAAAGACAGTGGCTGATGTACCTTAGGACTTTGTCCGTGCAGATGTGCAGATAACTTGAATATTAAAAACATAAAGGCGACTTTTTTTGTTGTTTTTCGTACAGTAATTCAAAAAAATATCTAAAAAAAGATTCGTTCGTCGATGAATAAAAAAAATATAGGTAATATGGTAGCTAAAATTTAAACTCATTATATTTATATAATTAAAAAAAATAACAATGACATGCTGTTACGTGTTCTTTGCTCTACGATTCTTAAATAATATAGACACAAAGTTTGGAGAAAATTAAGTTTTTTATAAGGTATACGTCGTCATTAATGTAGTGAAAAATCGCGTGTTTAATTTCCCGAATAATAATTATAGTGATTACGCCCGAGTAGTGTCCACGTGCCGTCACTGGAGTTACACCCGTGCAATGCGCGAAGTATCGGAAAACCCCTAATTCTATAATCAACAAAAATAACAATAATAATAATTATTATAAGCGTGTACCCTATTCCTGTTTTATTCTGTGGTGTACCATATGCAGAGTTATCTTAACCATAAAGTTTTCAGTTGTAAGTATTTTGATTATACATTAGAATCATGAACTAAGGTACCTAGTTCATAGTATCTTAGTTCAAGAATTTAAATATTTTGATTAATTTTTTATATTATTTTCTTATAATAAAATATCGGCAGTTGAGACGAAATCAAATACTAATTAGACTTCATAATTATATTTTCATAACGTAACCACCACAGATACAATAATCAAATAGATTGCTAACTCATGATAATATATAGTTGAATTCAAAATCCACCACCATTTTCGTGAGAATTGAGGGGTTTTGTCACCAGAACATTTTGCAGGTATTCCTTATTTTCATACTACCTACAACTATCAAAATCTAAAGAATTTCGATTAATTAGATTATCGTTTCTTGTCATTATTATATTATATTATAATATGATCAAATGGCTGCAGGTTTCTACACCATTACTTCATTGGAATGAAATTACAGTACAAACACTACAAACTTTTCAAATTAAAATATCTCAAACCAATAAATAAGCTAAATAAAACGCATGTTAATATTTCTTTCACTGTGTATGGCAAGTTATTAATTGTACCTATTAAGAGTTTTTGGGGAGTTATTTTTTGTTTTGAGCTAGGTATGTTTAAAAATAGCGACATACCCTGCGAAAATAGTCTGCTCACGTGGTGTACCTAAACTTCGTACCTGTGTAGTGCGGGACACGCGTTCGATAATAGATATAGGAAATATTTAGTGTTCACTCGACAATTTCGTTATATATTCTTGAATCTATCTGTACCTAGGTAGGCATACACAACCGACTTCCGTTCAGCACCTGCACGCAATGGTCGATAGTGGGTACGATCTATATAGGCATATATACATTTATAATTAAAACTCAAAAATAACAATGGCACGCTGTTGCGCGGTTCTTCGCTGTACAATTCGTATACAATATATAGACACGAAGTTTTGAGAAAATTACATTTTTTATAAGGTATACGTCGTCATCAATATCGTGCAAAATCGCGTGTTTGATTTCCCGAATAATAATTATGGTGATTACGCCCGAGTAGTCTCCACGTGCCGTCACTGGAGTTACACCTGTGTAATGCGTTACGTATCGGAAGACCCGTCCTTCTATGATCAACAACAACAACAACAACAACAACAATAATTATTATTATTATTATAAGCGCGTACCCTAACCCTATTTTGTTTCGTGGTGCACCTAAACTTCGTACCTGCAGTGTAGTGCGGGACACGAGTTCAATAATAAAATATTAATATACGATATAGGCAATATTTAGTGTTCACTCGACAATATCATTATATATTCTCGAATCGATCTGTATTCTGTACCTAGGTATATATAGGTAGGCATACACAACCGACTTCCGTTCAGCACCTGCACGCAAGGTGATCGATCGTGGGTACGATGTAGTGCCTATATAGGCGCCTTAATTAATTTCCGTTTTTCTTTTCGATTCCCGTAGATAATATTATAACATATAGGTATGATATAGTTTTGGTTTTCGGGTAAAAAAGTTTGATACCTATGTAATGCAATAGCTTCTAGAAGATTATAATCAGCTGTTAATATACCTGCAATAAACAAATATATTGAAAATACATAGTAACAATATTTCACTTTAAGGTTTTTTTTATGAACACATCAAAATTATCAACATTTGCAAATTATTTTTTAATCAAACCTTATGTTTGAAAGTTGTATACAAGCATTGAAGCCTACTACCGTTATAATATAATGGAACGATGAGTGTAATTACATAAATATTTTTCTTGAACGTCTGAAGTTGAAATGTCTACAAACTTGGATATTCACAATAAACGATTTTAGTTTTTCTTAAAATAATTCAAAGAGTATTATTTAATCGCAAAAACTATTCGATAAATGTTTCGATTTGATTTCTAGTGGATAGTATATAATTGAAACTTACAAATTAAATTCCCAGAACTTACCTAATTTTCTAAATAATTAAAAACTATTTTGCATAATATTTTTGTTGGAAGCGATTGATCTCATATAATATATTATTCGAGTGCGATTAGTCATTTTAACTCCAAGGCGCAAATGATTGAACAAAATAAGACACACCATTAAGGAACAATATATATTTTATTTATAAAGGAACAGTACACATAATAATTATTTACAATTATTGCAGTCCATGCGCATGGCGGACGTGCACTCCGACAAATACAACAATAACAATATTTTTCATGACGAAAAAGACTCACCGGGAAGTGTTGGTCCGATCTTGCTGGATGGATTTCGGAAAAAGTGGAAAATACTAGGAGGAAAATTAAACCCCGTGCAGGATCAGCGAAGAAGATGATCACCTGCAGGTTCGGAGAGCACAAGCACCGGCGTGGAGGTTGTGCTTAGCTTTTACCGGTCAGTGGTCGCCTCAGAGTTGAGCCCCCCAAACCTGGTGATCATCAACTTCACAAATCCTGGACGGGGTTTAATTTTCTTCTTCGGATTCCCACATTCTTCTTCCCCCGGATCCATCTCCGCTGGGTTGGATTGCCCTCCATGTCCCGGCGACGTCACTCCGCGGTGCGTACCGCCCACCGTCGGTCACGATTAACGGTATTTAACGGTATTAACGGTATTAACGGTATTGATTCGTCATGGTTGGATTCGAAAATTTTTATCAGTGCAGAAACGTTATTGCCCTTCTTGACACGAACCTTCAAATCCACTGTTTCAAATGAAGCCATCATAATGGATAGCGATTTATTGCTGCAGACGAACTGTGAAATAACAATATGGAACGTTATTATCAATAATTATTGATCAATGTAATGTAATGAATTAATTATCATAGTATGATTGTTTTTAAATAATACGAACCGATTACTATAGCTGTTTGTGTAGATGACAAAAAATGTAAAAGCTAGATAGATAATTGTGTACAATATTCAACAGAAATACGAGTCCGACATACGATACGAGAATAATAAGTTTGTGACTTGATGTCCGGATAAATGTATTTCAATAATTATGTTGGCATGGTATTGAGTACATTTCATTCGGCCACAATTATTGTAAATTGCAATTATTAAAAAAACATACAAATAAATAAATAAACCATATTTTATTCTCGTGCAGATATTTTAGATTCATATTTAACATTTTGAGCGGAGCTAGTATTGAGTTTAAAACGATGTATGTTTTTTTTTTTTTGCTTCTGTATATTCAGTATACCTACACGATACAAGTAGAAAGGATTTTTCGATAATTGACTTTGAGAGCGGTTTCTGACTTTTGATAGCAAATCGGTTTTACTTTGTACTTTAGAGGGGTGAAAATTGAAAGATCGCAATATAAAAAACGAAAATTTTTACCCAAAACAAGTTTTCTACAAAATCCATATAATTAAATTTTTTTTTTGTAACTCATTAATAGCTGTAGAGACTTGAGATTTTCACCAAATACTCTTAAAATCTATACGCGACATGAAATAATTTGGAAAAACATATTTCATATTTCAACACTTCTTGCTTGCATTAATTATAAGTTATATATTTATATCGGACTAGACATATAAGTCCAGTGGCCAATTAGTGCAATTGCAAAAGTGCCCCAAAATTGAATACCATACATATTTATTGTTCGATATTATATTATAACCAATTGAGTACGATTCACGTTTTTGGGAACACATAACACGATTGAAAACTAATAATAGACGCCTGTGTTGTCAAATTAATAATCAAGTTATATCGATTGTTGTCAGTATAAAAACCCAGGTACTCAATAATTCAATAATATCAATAATAACTCAATAATGCTATTATTGTTTAACAGTAGTTTCATTGTCCAATTTCCAATGATAATCACGTTGTAGACAAATAATTAGATAAGTATAATATCTTTTTTGGTTTTATTACCTACGTAAATTTTTAACCAGTTTTTTCAAATATAAATATTTCCTTTTTTGAAGTAGGTTTTTTGAGCATACTGAATCAAATAGTTTTGGTCGTAAGTACATTTATATTTTAAAGTATATTTTTAGAAAATTAACTCCTCATCTTTATAAGTTACAGTTACAGTTACAGTTAAAGTTAATCAACAATGTAAGACATCAATCAAACGTTCAAGTATATTTTTATTCAATAAAATAATAAACAATATAGATTTATTTCGTCAAGAATAATAATATTGTAAATAAAATCATATCTATTAGTCATTAAACTATATTATTATTTGTAAATAGGTAATATATGACGTGTAAATGTTATTGTACGGCCACATACCAACTATCAATAATGAGTGAAAATAAATAACGATGACGGGTGTGAAACAACGATTGAAACCAATATTGTTTTAATCGGATTCGGTTTGGGTTTTCCGAACGATTTTTTCAAATTCTTAGGTTTCTTCGGTTTCGGATTTTTTAAGCCTGCGGTTTCGCAAGCTTCCGATTTCGGTTACCGTCGGGAGGACGGTAATACTGTAAAAATATGAAACACCGAAGAAGTCATAAGCGGTTTTCCGGAAAAAACTGTTTTCAATTATCCACGTTGGAGTACCTATATATTCGTGGAAAACTCGACTACCGGGAAATGTCGTCTATTTCTAGACGAACGCCGTGGCACGTGACAGTGCAGTACTTTGTCGACCGACGCTCACAAAGTAACTGAAAAAAAAACCATCAGTTGTATAATAATAATATGGTAAATAGACGCGTAGTTGCTCGCCGAGCTCATTTCGACGAAAAAAATTTCGCTGCGGGGGTTACGTCGAATTTTGCGTCGGTCGTGGGCGTCGCGACGGCGTTTCAACGTAATCTCAACAATATTAATAACAATTTACCATCGTAATATAATAATAATATAAACAGAGGACGAACCTCGCGCACGTCCTGAACGCGAGACGGACGTCGGCGCTGTGTGGGCGACCGAACTGCGTCATACCGGGTAAATGGTGTGTCGGTTACCGGATTTGTGGTTCATTCGCATAATATGTCATTACTGATTTCGATCCGCCACGTGCCGCTGCGAGACCGCGACATTCTGCGTATACACCGACGTTATATTTTATTTTATGGTAATGATACATAAGAATGACGTAGGTATATTGCTAGGAGTGTGAGGACTAAGGATTGTAAGGAGTCCAAGGATTGTAAAAAGTTTGCAACACTCGTACGGTTTACGTCTTGTTTGTACTTGAATGCGTCTCTATAAGGATAATACTATACTATTACAGAGGTACTCTATCGAACCTCCGGTGTAGTGAAAAAAAAAAAGGCGTTAATTTTTTGTTTTTCCGCTCTCGTCTCGTCGGATTTCTCGCCGTTTTTCAATCGCAATTATCGGTTTTTCCATTTCACATTCCAGAGCGGAAATTCTTTTCCTCGCAATCGTTTTCTCGCATAATCGTATAAAGTTGTGATAGCAATTATAGAACACTGAACAACTAGAGAAACTCGTATGTAATATCTAACCTTTGAACTTTCACTCTGCACACTATAATTTATACGACGACTGTTCGTCCAACTCAAACCCCTATACTAACGAACAACAAATATTATTGTCCAACATTTGCACACACAAATGCTTTTCGGAACGCGGAATTAAAACGATGAATGCCTGCGATATTATAAAATAGCGGCAATCGCCCTTCCATAATATTATTATGTACACAAGCTGATTCTTTTTTGGGTAAACACTCGAATACGTATCGAGCACTATGAAGTATAAACGTTTATGGAAATATATTTATTTTTTTCGCGAAATTTGAAGTCATAAACAATATTTTTACTTTTTTAATGACAACATACATTTTTATTATCATACTCCAAAGCAGAATATTATTTATTTTTTAAAGTAAACACTTATCGTCTCAAAAAGTATATATTATTACCGATTATTACGAACGTTTTCGGAAATATTTTGAGTTATAAGTTTTTAAAATAAATTTATACGCGAGCGATATTTTGCAGAGTACCACTTTGCTAAACTTCAAATACTTATACCTAGAAATATTTCCAAAGACGTTTATAATATAGTTTTAGAGGGACAATAAGTTTTTACTTTCAAAATGTAATCTGCACTTGTATAACATACATGTAATATAGGTGTATCCATTATACTAAATCTAAATTTCTAACGGGGATAGCGAACGATAAACACTTTCGAGGCACACCTAAAGTGAAAATTCAAAATTGTGAGTAAAAGAGCCATAATAAGCACCCAACGGAAATCAAAATTTATTGTATTACTTATAATATTATATAAGTAACCATCGACCGTTGTTAATATCGATAAAACTATGTGACGGTTTATTTTATCGCAGTTATTCGGAATATTATAATATGCTTGTCGGTAATTCGCAAAAAAACCTGCGAGCGGAGAAAATTAAAAAATTTATACAATTTTCTGAAACACAGCTATATACGGTGAGCACATTTTTTTTTAAACATTTTTCCCCGTTGCCGCTTGCAAAAATACTATCAGACCACCTCTGATGTACCTACTTTATCGGTACCTTCATAATGCATTATATCGAATATACGCGTATACTAATATAAGGTTTATAAATAAACTATGAATTATGAATAAGGGTGGGGGGCAGGACAAAATATATACTTACCGCTCGCGTGCTCGTCTCGATATTGTGTACCTACTAATGTAAATACGGATTCGATTTTTCATTTTGTTTTTTCGATTTAAGTAAAATATGCAAATCGAACTATATATTGCGTCACCGCGGCGTATAATGTAATATTATAATAATGTTTGCGAGAATTCGGTGTTGTTTATATATTGTACAAAAAATTATGAAAATATCTCTAACGGCTTTAATTAAAAACGATGCAGTATTACAGTGTGCGTACGTATACAAATATTGTTCCGCTATCGTACATTTTATGGCTGGATTCCGGTGCACAAAAAACGAGTGAATATTCCCTCGGCGAATCGCCAACGCTTCCTTTTCTATGACTAAAATATAACAATGAAAAATGTTTTGGAAATTAAACTATTAAAATATAAAATTGTATACATCGTATAATTACCCGGTATTGTTCCGTTTTTTATTCGCTACGGCGGCGGGCGGCGTTCTCTGAATTTTTTTTTAATGCACGGATGTAAACATAGTGATTAGAACACTGCTATAGGGTTGTTGTAGGCCTCGGGCAGTGTTGTTCACCCTCCCACCAGTCACAAAAATAACAACACATTTAATATTATTTTAATCCCGATAAATATTATTTTTAATGTACTGCTATTTTTACCATTTTAACATACAGTCATACAATTATTTCAATTTTTCTTGATGTTTGACATCTAGAACTTATTCGGCGGGGTCAATAACTACTTTACCGTGAGTGCAGATCAACCGTTGGAAGACATAACCGCCAGGATAAAATAAAGAAAAAGAAAGTCGTGTCGTACAAAAGCGCTAAAATCATATCGTACATAAGCGCCAAAATCCTAGGTACCTGTGTGCCACGGTTAATAGTTATTAAATATAAGATATTACACTTAGAATTTATTATTGACATTTTTTTTTTTATAAAA
This sequence comes from Macrosiphum rosae, assembly GCA_016617965.1. Taxonomy (NCBI): domain Eukaryota; kingdom Metazoa; phylum Arthropoda; class Insecta; order Hemiptera; family Aphididae; genus Macrosiphum; species Macrosiphum rosae. Next base: position 26,266 of record WHPZ01587841.1, on the reverse strand, counting down.
TCGCAACCGATGTATTAAATTTATATTGATTTGCATGTATATCATAATTTATGATTTATTAATTTTACAATATAATATAATTTTTATAAGACAGCAATTTTCAAATAACTATTTATATGAAAGAATATCAATATAATATAGTATACATGTAATATCATTTTTATAAGATATATCAATTTTGAGAAAAAACTACTTATATAAAATATTTATTTTGGCGCTTATGTCATATAGTCAGGTCAACAATGTCCCTCCATTGAAATGGTACTAAAAACGATGGTCTTCCTAATTTAAGGGAAAATAATGTCCCATTAGTAAATTCGATACTTAACTCAGTCATTGTGTTTCTATTTTATTACTTTATAATATACCTTGTACTCTGTAGGCTTAAGTATTTTTGTGTATGAAATAATGAAATAATCATTTATAAATATTGAATGACTATAAATTAATCATACATAAATGTTTAGCAACTATAAACACTATATCAAACATTCTATTTCATGGAGTATTAAAATATATAATGTAAGTTAAGATATAGTTATAAGAGTTAAGAATAGGTATGTAATTAAGTATTACATATTAATTTTATTATTATGTTGACAGTTCAAATTAATTTAATGTTAAATTAATTAATTTAAACCATGGAAATAATATGATGGTTAGCTTATAAAATATTTAATATAAGTCTAATATTTTATTTTGTTAAAAGGTACTCTGTATATATTAACAAAAAAAAAATCATCATCTAAAATTTTTAAAATTACAATAATAAATGATCATATCATCACAGCTGCTGTATCGTCCTACCCACTTGAGTATGTCAAATATTAATATAGCACAGTGGTCGGAAATAGGCGATCCAGCCCATGGAGGGGAAAAACTGGACCTCCAAGAATATTTCTTTTAATGCTGTTTTCAGCACAAAATAGATATTTCATGTTGTATTTATATGTATTTTGACTCCACATATACATATTATAGGAAACTTCGTTCCCCAAATTAACATTTTTAAAGAAGAAATGTCGTTGATCTCCACCTTGAAATACTCTGCGCATTAGTCGTTCCCCAAGTGTACCAAATTTTAAAAACTGACAAATATTATATTATAACGAATAATTTGCTTCAATAATAGCTTGAACTGTATTTTTAACACAAAAATAAACACATTAGGTATGTTAACTAATATTTAAGTTTTTTCTGGCCCTTGAACATTTTTTTTCAAATTATCTGGACCGCCATAGAACATAGAATTTAATTGTCGACCCATGTCTTAGCAGATTGTTGTATAGGTACTATAAGATTTTTAATAAGGAGGTGTTACCATTGGGTTTCTTCCTCAACACGATATTCATGTTACTTTATTTTGATTTTTTCTCTATCTAATTTGCTTATTGTAATATAATTATTGTGTACAGATTGTACAGAATATACAGATTGCCTTTCTTATTTTAAAAAAAAAAAATGAACATTTTTATAAGAATAAAATATTTAAGATTACAAGTTACCATTTTTTAATTGTATAATACCTACGGCGAATACATAAAAACACTACTGCTGCTGCAGTGGTAGTACAGTTCGTTATATTCCGATTAAAGCGACTAATTACCAAGCTATAGTCAATTTTAAATTTTAAATCACTACGGTGAGTAAATCACGTTCGTATTGAATCGTCGAGTTTGCAGATTGCCGACGTGTATATTTATTAGTCGTACGAAATCACGTTAGGAATTTAAAATTGAATCCTTAATGTATATATCGCGAGAATTCCAACTATGTCCGTATCCCAGTATAATTTAATTGAACGAGAAATTGTTTGCAAAACTCGATGCTTTTAGTTTTCCATTACCTTGCCTATAACAATGTATATATATATATATATTGGTGCGATAAACTATAATACGCCGGCATAAATTGCCTAGCTCGTGTAGGTATAGGCGCATTAAAAATGTAATGATGAAAAAATGTTATTTCGAAGCGCGTTTTACGGAGATAAGCTGTGCCGACTAAAAACGAAGAGAAACCATTTCAAATACACCCATAATAAATTAGAAACACTGTAAATAATAATGAATAACACCTCGCTTAGGTGTACTTTTGCACCTGTACGGTGTGCAATACTGCGTACATAATATTATTGTGTATTATAAATAATATTTCTAAAGACGCGCGAACGATTAACATAAAATATTATATTATGTAAAAACATAACAATATTTTTTCATTTTTTATGCTCTCGTTTCGCTCTCGCACAACGATAAAAACAAATGGGTAATATAATATAAAAATAAATAGATGTTACGCGATGGTGGGTATACTCACTCTGAACGTGTATTCAAAATATTTGAACGAATGAATTCTTTTACAAAACAATAGTTCAAACAATATATTTTTATAAATCGAATGTTTCTATATACATTATATACTGCACACGTGCACTGCAAAAAATTTTAGGTTATAGTTGTGATGCTATCTACGGGGCTGCATTGTGTATTTGTATGTGTGTGTGTGTGTGTGGAAAAGTGGAAAAAAGGCACAAAACAGTAACACTATCGAGTCTGATTAAATGTATTGTATAGCTATAGAGTCCGTTGTAGGATACAATAACAATAATTACACTGACGTTGTACAGATGGAATGGAACGATAGACGCGACCGTCTTGTAGTTATTTTAATCGAATTTCGAGACGTACATCTATATTATTATACCGAGTGCACTTAAATGCAAACAAATAATTAACAGTATATATATTTTATAGGTGACCCACTTGAGCAAACGCATAGTGCGGCTTCGTATCGAAAACGATGGTAATTGGAAATTTACACTTCACGTGTTCGCTTTATTTTATTTGGGGGTGAGGGGGGGGGGGTGTTTTTAAATCGACGAGATCGATGATGGTAACATTATTATCGTCAGCGTTTTCATATTATAATTATAGACGACGTCTGAGGTAGGTTAATGTTATTACCATTGATGGTACACCATTATAATTACCTGCCGTGACCCACTGCGGTATAATAATATAAGTACGCGGGCGGGGTCGTTGTTTTTGAATTTCTTCATTTGATTTAGTAGCTGGCGAGAATCCCGGAAAAACCAGCAGTTCGGTTCATTAACGCCGCCGTCGAACCATTAATACGGTCTGGCCGAACGTGCACCGAACCCATAACGCAGCGTAAGACCACCCCATTAAATGTCACGAATTTTATTTCTGCACCGATACCCGAAATCCAGCACGGGTAAATCTCGGGTATTCCGTAATTAGGAGGAGGATAAAATAATAATATAACGTCCGGTCAGCAGTTCCCGCGGTGTGATGTGGGTTGTAGTGGGGTATTAAAATACTGTTTAGAAACCTGACTTTGGTGCAGTAACAGTGAAAATATTACAAAACCCAAAAAAATCTTCGATATTCTGTCGAAAATTCCAATCGTTGTCGCTCGCTGCATTTTTAGAAACACGTTTGTTTAAACTACATACACACTACATTCGTTTTTACCGAGAAATCCCTTAAGACCTGACTACTTGAAGTGCATTCGATGTTTTCGATTTAAAATCTAAATAATAATATTGCCGTGTGATACTTTTTACCGCCCGAAAAGCTGTGCGTTTCAATAAATTGAAAAACGTGTAGTTCATATAATACGTTTGAAATTATTATGCACTTGTATTGTGTTAGTTTTAAATTTGTCGTTTTAAATACTGTTGGACCGAACGTGCACCAAAACCACCCCATTAAATGTCGCAAATTTTATTTCTGCACCGGTGCCCAGCAAGGGTAAATATAGGATTTTCCGTAATTAGGAGGAGAGTAAGATAATATAACGTCGGGTCAGCAGTTCCTACAGCAGTGTGATGTGGGTTGTAGTGGGGTATTCATATACCGTTTGGAAATCCGATTGTGGTGTTGTAACAGCGAAAATATTACAAAACCCTCTATCGAAAAATCTTCGATATTTTGTCGAAAATTTCAAACGATAACCCCTTGCTCCATTTTTAGAAACACATTTGTTTAAACTACATACACACTACATTTGTTTTTACCGAGAAATCCCTTAAGACCTGACTACTTGAAGTGCATTCGATGTTTTCAATTTAAAATCTAAATAATAATGTTGCCGTGTGAAACTTTTTACCGCCCGAAAAGCTGTGCGTTTCAATAAATTGAAAAACGTGTAGTTCATAATACGTTTGAAATTATTATGCACTTGTTTTGTGTTAATTTTAAATTTGTCGTAATTGAGTAGAACCACATTGTTTTTGAGTCTTAACCACAATATTATTAAAAATAGATTCTATTGTGGGTTGCAGCTGTGCGAGGTTTTTTTTTTTTATAAACTTTTTTTTTCGCTATTTATTCACGTTATTTCGTTAATTAACTAACCAAGGCTGTTCAAGTTTAGAACGTTAATTAACGACTTTAATTAAAATAACTGAACTAAATCTATTTAAATAGTGTCCTTTTTGAATACACGATGGTCATAAGCACGTTGATCACAGAAAATTACGTGTCGGTCTATACTATGGTAAAATATAATTTATAGATGAACTTCCGATTATTCCATTATTTTTTGAAGTCCGTTTATTCAATGGAAATTACTGTGACATAATCAATACGCAACGCGCCATTTTGTCCATCAATAACACAGCAAATTAAATACAATTAACGTTATTTCGTTGACATGTAATATTTTACACATTGTGTAAATTTGAGTTAAAACGTACAGTCCTAAAATATAATACAATTATTCAGCAACTGTAATGAATCAGTTCCACGAAAAAAATGTAAATTTAAATATATTAATAATCATAAGTTTATACAGCATGATGGTCAACACTCATCAATTCTGTATTGTTGAATGTTGATCAATAAAATAAAACAGCGTACTGTGTATTATACGATATTATATTATTCGATTAATAAATTTATTCAGAATAATGTATTATTATTACAAAAACAAAATATTTTTTTTTCGATTATATACAGAAATGGTTCTAAAAGTTCAAACATTTTTTTTTTGCTGAGAGTCTGTCAGTAAATAATGAAAAAATAATTAATTCCGACAAAAATCGATGCGATCCAGTGCACTAGTACGCCTTTGATCAGACAGTGAAGCATTTAAATGTAATACCTTTTGTAGATTTATTAAACAGCCCGTTGGCGTACTCTAAACCAAAAGCTTGAAAATACATTCAAATAATATTAATAGTTATATAATAATATACAAACAGTGCAATTTTTAAGTCAATACTGTACGTGATGTACCCCGTACCAGTATTGTGCACCTGTTTTGCCTATACACTACGCCGTGTAACCCGTTTTTAATATTGTTTCCTTTTTTTGATCTTACTGAATTATTTATTTTCGATTATGAAAACTTTTTAAGCCAGTTGCATTATATCCATACACGGATACTTTTTAACTTTCAAACCAATAAAATCAAACGTTTAGAAAACAAAATAAGATTTAACCTCGTAATAATTGAATAGTGTTATTATTTTATTTAGTTTTACATATTTTCAATGAGTATTTTGTAACTTCTTGGATAGGAATTTCAATACCAAAAGGTATAAAACTATAAGGACAACCAAAAGTGGGCAAGTTAGTGAAAATAATTAACTCAAGTGAATTTTGTTAAGTCAACGTAAAGTCATAAGTAAATATGAAGAAAAATACTAACTTAACGTCATAACTTATTTTGTGTAGTTTGTGGATTGTTTGACTTTCAAATTTATTAAATAATAGCTAAACATTTAATGCAAAATTCATTCTACAATATTCACACAGCACACTATAGTACTTTAATCACACGTTTATGTGAACTTGGCTTTTTATAGATAAGGATGTGTTTTTTTTTTAAATTCTAAGTCATTGTAGGTAAAACTATAAAATTAATAATTAAATTATAGATGATATATTGTGTAAACGTGATTTTAACGACCTAGTTAATGCTCACCTTTGACGATGACATCATTACTGAATAATAGGGCTCGGATTTTAATGGCATAAAAAATGTACTAAAAGTAATATAATCATCCAATTTAGGTATTACGCTATACAAGTACCAATATTGCTTAAAATATATTTCGCAAAATAAAATGGGTTACCCCACGTGTTGAATGCGGATGAAATTGACATCTGTATCTATAATCGATAATAATAATAATAATATATAATAATTATTGAAACGTTTTGTGTTGTACAATTGTGTCGCAGTGCGTGATATGCGTCAACTCGAAGGCGACGATGCAGACTTGGCCGTGCGGTCACCGGGTGGTGTGCCGCAAGTGTCTGGTGCGTACCATCCAGATAGCCGTGTCCCGGCGGTCGTTGCCGTTGCGGTGCGTCGTGTGCCGCGCCCGGGTGTTGCGCCTCAAGCGGTCGTCGGACTCGCGGGCCACGTCCACGGTGGCCGCGGCGGCGTCGTCGGAGAGCGGCCGGGACGGGTCCACCGCGGCCGGCCGGTCGCACAGCTTGCCGACGAAACTTAGGCGGCACGCGACAGCCGCCGTGGCCGTCCGGTCGCGGTCGGTGGGCACCGGCAAGACGGACCCCGTGCGACGGACGACCAGCGGCGGCGGCCACAGTGGCGGCGGACGGCGGTACAACTTTGCCAGTTGGGCCGACGCGTTCGCCACTGACGATGACGACGACGACGACGAAGACTACGACGACGGCAGTGGCGTTGGCGGTGGTGGTCACGACCAACTGCACTCCACTTCCGTTAAATACAGGTGCTATAATACAATTCCGGGTTGCACAAGACATTTAATGGATCAATAGTGAGCCAATGGTCCTTTAAACAAGATCGAGTGGCCCACGATTGGTCCATTAAATGTTTAGTGAACCATTATATTTAATAAATTGTTTATGCAACCCAGCGATATACTAGGCTGCATTATGACATAAACGCCAAGGTATCAAAAAAAAAAATACTTGTCGTTTCCGCTCTTAATTAGTAGGACATAAGCGTCAAATATATCAAAAAAATAACTGTCATTTGCGCTATAGTTAGTAGGGACAAAAGCGCCAAAGGTAACAACAACAAAAAAATGGGTACTTGTCATTTGCTTCATAATTAGACGTAGGACATAAGTGCGAAATACGATGTACAAAATTCGCACCAGTACAATAATTGGTTTATTTATACGTTTTATGATCGTGCGATTCGTCATTTTAGGTAGAATTTTACGACCGATCTTTTACGTCTGGTGCTGTATACTTACGAAGGTTTTAAGAAGTTGAAAGGATAAAATATTTTTTTTTTAAACATTTTGCTATGGATTTAACTGTATTATTTTCATTACATAAATCTATGCTGTTTATTGAAATCAAAAGCGGCAATAATCCGTTTTGGTCGTTAATAAATGTTTTGATGCTTTGTGAGCGTTTCAATTTGTCTTTATATTTCTACTAGAGATCGAATTTCACACATTTTATAATTTATTTTAAAATCACAAAAAAAATTCAATTCAAATATTGTAATATTCAACTTTTAAACTTTTTAGAGAATTTAAAACCGAAAAAAATTAAAATTAGGAGGAGGGAGAGTCGATCACTCGTAGACTTATTAATCAACTTGTCACATAAAAGTGATAAATTTAAATGAATTTATAGAATACTTGTCGCTTAATTATATAAACCAGTATACGCGTTCAAAATTAGTCTGGTTTATAATTATCATGTTCGAAATGTCAAAGAATGTCTGTCACGATAAATTCCGAACGCATGTTATTATACACTGCACTATTATAATTTTGATATACTCGTCACACTGACCAACTAATGCGAATAAAACATCAAAATTCTTATTCGAGACTACAATGGCCACGACAGCTTTCGATCCTCGTCGACGACATGGTTTAATGGAAAAATCCAAGTTAAGAAGCTTATTGTTAAAAGTAAAATATGTTTGATTCTCCTAACTCCTGCACATCTTAATGTAGATACAATCGAGTGATCGCGATTTTCTACATCAAAATAACGTTTCTCACGACTCTATAGTGATTTCGGTGTCTTCGAGCATTGCATCACCGAGTTTGGTGCTCCATACCTTACCACACGGTTACCGTTACGGTAATGATAGGGCCATTAACAGTTAGGCCACGATACGTCATAGCTATACAGGGTAGAATTTTTAATTTTGAGACCTGCCTATATAGGATGATCTTACGGGAGTCCATATCATCTTCTTTTTCCGTCCACCATGCCCAAACAAAATAACGTGAAACTTTTTCATCGATATTTTCTGTCCACCGCGACATTGTCGTATATATTATACAGGTAATAATTAATAATATTTTATTATACCGAAAATATAATACGATTATGATTTCGTTCCGCCGAATACTATGAATACTATGAATAACTTTCATTGTATAATAGCATAATAACATAACATGCATAAACCGGGCGGTATTGTGTTATCATATTATATGTATAGCGTTATATTGCATTATCGTATCGTTTTTTAGCACCCAAGTCCCCGCGGGCAAATCTCCGCCGTCCGGATTTTCCGATACTTTGTTTTCTACGAAAATCCGTTATTCCGACCTGACGGCCTCGATAACATACTCGTCCGCTGTAGACAACATGGCGTGCGTGGGTGGGATCATAATTATAATATTTTATAATTATAGATGGCGTGCGGTCTGACGGGTGCAGGTCCGCCCGTGGCCGCACGCCGCGCCGTTTGATCTACAGAGTGTAAAAATATTTACTCGATGGTTCGATCTCACGATCACGATCTATATCAGTGCGCGTTAATGCGCTATTCCACGACTTCTGCAGTCGTGTCAGACACGCCCCGAACGGTCGGTTCGCGTTATCGATACCTACCGCATTATACCACTACAGCGGTTACCGTTAAGTCGAAAAATTCCAACTCCGTCGACGTGTGCCGGAGACTCGTTTCAATACAGCTGTGACCGCCGACTGTTTCCCCTTAAAATTAGGATAGTTTAGAAAATAAAAAAAGACCCTAGACGTCTCGTAGTGAATCTTATTTCACTCTTTACCTTAAGATAATACTTACTCTTAGGTTACAATATCTTTTGTTGCAAATCGCTCGTAACCTTTTTAGTGACAATGTCCGATTATGAACCTACGATTATGACTGCAGATTACCACCCCCAAAAATTATTATCTCTCCTAAACTAAACCTAATTAAAATATAATATCAACCAGGAATTGACGAGAACAAAGATTCGATATTATCTTTACGTTTTGTGTTTTACATGTTCACTATACATTTCCAGTCATCTCTAACAAATCTCCAGGCAGTTACAGCGTTTCTCAATATATTATACCCAGTGCAAAACGATGACCGTGACCAATATCAAGCATACGACAATAATAATATAGCAAAACTAAAGATTAGATTACTAAAACAGCACGAAACACAACGTAGTTGTATGCGACACGGGGATAGCGCTTTTGTGCTGCACTGCAGGGGTTGTTGGCGATTATCATACATTAATATTATAGTTTTTAAGGCAGTCCGAACGCTTTTAAAACAAATGTCCAAGTTCCGCAGAGAAAAAAAAATCGCAAAATAATAGTCGATCGGGGTTTATTTTTCGTATTAAAACCTCAAATTTACGGTGTCGAAATATTATGCAATCGAATAGAAAAAAAAATTGTCTGAGTGTGAACCGAAGATACAATTATTCGCGTCCTTTTCTCATGCGGATAGACGGAAATAAGGTGGGGGGGGGGCTTTAGAGGCCAAGAACTTAAAAGCCCCTCCCCCCACCAAACATTTCCTAAATCTGTTTGAGATTATTCGATATTATTCTAGTACAGTTTCAACCCCCCCCCCCCCAAACTCAAAAACTTTTTGCGCCTATGCTCATGCGTGTGTTTTATTATTTTTGCATGGTGAAGCAAACTGGAAACGACGGCGGACAGGACGAGACACGACAATCAATCGAAAAACGGTCTGCAGAGGATACTCGGTAAATTCAAATTCTGGAGGTTTTTACGCTTTAAAAATAATAACAAACCGTAGTTCGATCACCATACGATTTATATTATTATCATTTTTTTTTTGTGGGTAGGTATTATTATTATTATTATTATTATTATTATTATTATTATTATTATATAGTTACGACCACGTAGAGCGCACTGTGTTTTCTATCATTGAGACGGGGTGTTTGTAACCGGTGTTGGTAACCGATGACTTAAATTATACTATAAATATTTTATCATGTACATACCTACATAATATTATTAATAAAATATAATAATATTGTGTTTAAACCGTTTGATTTTCGATAAGGTCCGTCGTATTTTTTTCCCCGTCCGGAAATCGCAACGGCCGACGACGCTGAGCTCATATATTATTATAATATTATCATCATCACGGTGATAATGTGTAACGAAAGACACATCCGGTTTCATATTTTTTTTCCACATCAACAACAATATAATAGTATACAGTACATTTTAATTTTAATTTTAATATAAATAATAACATATAGTATAATAGGTAGTAAGTATTAATGAGCTCTCGCGTAGTTCGGTCTCTCGATAGGTACATCAGTTAAACTTTCCTGAAACAGACAGAACATAAATAAACACGGAGTGTGAATTAAATTATTTATTCAAATATTCATGACGCCGAAAAGCGCGGTGTACAACACACAACACGAATGTTAAAAATATTTCATTTGACCCATTAAATAACAGAACCCTTAAACACGGTTACATAATATTTTAAACGTTCATTGTTATAATTATTACTACTAATGTCATAGTGTTAAAGAAAATAAAACTATATTTAATGTGTAATATTTTGTAGTGTGTTTGTATACTTAAGGCTTCCACTTTTTTAAACCCCATTTCTGTGATTTATATTTGTATAATATGTGTAATGTGTATGTAGCATAATTATAATATTATAGCAGATCTTGTATCTAAACTATAGATTTAAGGATGTATTTATTCATTCACGAATTAAGTCTGATGTAATGTTTGTTTTCTTTGTTAGTCAAACGACCAATTTTATAAAAAAAAAAAATTAAAAATTAGACGTAAAACTATTGTAATAGAGCCTATAATAATATTATATTGTAACCTATTTTATGTATATTATATATTAATAACATTTTCATTCAAATAAATCTCTTAGTGTTTTATATTTTATTTTGTATTTCTTATTGTAATAATATAAGTCTTATGTTGAGTTGCTATGCGAAAATCGTCAGAGTAGACGAATAGATGATGTGAGATTGGTGATTTTATTCGATATCGATATATGTATTATTGTACTACGAACGAAAAAGAATGGAGTAGCTTAGGAAGTTTCTTTGAAAATATACTATACATTTTTTTCATCGATTTGCATTGTGATCATTAAAATCAATTCGAGCACTTTGTTTACTTATAATGTCAGTTCCCTCGATCATTATGTCCTTCAAGTTGAATAAACTTAGCCTGAATGATGGGTTCTCCAACTTGGTATTCGTAGAATATTAATTATCTTGATATCTTACAAGTTTGTTTCCCAATAAAATTGCTGATTTTTACTTCTGTAACCGGTAGTTGTGGTATCAGGACAACAGGTAGTTCTTTTTTTCTGATTATAATTTCTTTTTGGTATTTTTCATCCTTTTCCTTCAATTTCTTTTCTATCGATTTAAACAAATATTATATCGTTTCCAATCTAGGTCGTCTTCATAATTTTTCTTTTTGTACCTATTATTTACATATGTAGAATGTAGATTTTACTTCTTGGATATAACAATGTAGGTTTTCTTTATAAATTCCACCTTGTAGTTGGGCACCAATGTAATAAAATTAAAAACGATGCATTTTTGTTTTGCACTTTAAAAAATTGCTAACTTTATTCAAAAAGACTCTACACTAGTCACTAGCATGTGTTGTCTCCGCCTTACAATTAATTAAATACATAACAAAAACTGTTTTGAGCAGGTAAGAACCACTCAGACTGTAGTCCAAGTCAAGCAGTCAAATTTTCACACAAGAAAGAGAAGAATATTGACTATACAACATAGATTTAATATAACAAATTCCCCCCCCCCCAAAAAAAAAACACACTATTTTTAAGCTTTTCAAACCTGAAAAAATAAAAACAACATCGCACATTGAATGTTCTCCTCTTTATAGTGTGAACATTTGGTTGCTTAGCTTGGACTACATCCTGAGTGGTTCTTACCCACGAAAAACAGTTTTTGCTATGTTCTACATTTGTAAGATGGAGACAACACACGTGGGTGCAGCGTCCTCTTAAGCAAACAATATTAAGTACATAATACATAATATTTTCTTTTAGAATCGGAGTATACCAGTTCATTAGACGTACATTAAAAACAAGGAATCGACGTTTATACATTATAAATTTCAAGAATCACGGTTTTATAATACAATTTTATTTAGCCGGTATTTACTGTGTAACCTCCCGCGGGATTCATTGCCTCGTTAATTGGGGAAGGTGGATCCGACGTCGTGACGAGTGGATTGACATACTTGGTTCACGTTGGGCTGGTGTCGTGGTGGACGGGTTTTAGAGTCAGAAATCAATTGTAATGGATGGCAATGGACTGATGTCGCGGAGGTTGAGTTGTCGCGTCCAACGGTGAACGTACTGGCTGGCTCACGTCTGTATTATTTGTATCATGTTTAACAGCGACTACGGTAAGAATGGTATTATGGCTGATGTCTCATTACAAAGATCAGTCAGTTATTACACAGTTAGTTGATTACAGTTGCCAACTTATCGTGTTGGATTCTATCTGCAATATACTATATGAAAAAATTGTTCGATAGTATCAACGCTCACTTGTTCGTTTTTCGACGGCTATAAAAATTAAGCGGACTACTAAACGGTGTACGACGATAATATTATAATACTCTACACACCGTGTGCAGGATATTGCAGGATGCGTTTGTGAACAGCCTTCGTTAAAGAACGGGTATGTATTGACGTACAATTTAAGCTTCACATGTGTGCTTATTTTGTCACCATATGACGAGGATATCGTTTACAGCAAAAACTCAATATGCGACGTACCTTTATAATACGACCTAAATGTCGTGGGTTCATAGAATCAAAAGGAAACAAAACGATTTCTTAGGAAAATCTGTTTTTTATATAATATGTCATAATATAATGTGGGATTAGTTGTCGACACACTTTGATTAAAGCTCATGAACGTATTATTTAAAGAGCCATCGCTAGGATCTTTTAGAGTATAGTTTAGAAATGAACATACAATTTACAAATCCATGATTTTTAGTAGTGATCTAAATAGAACGGTTGCCTATGTTATAAGTAACTGTATCGGTGGTCTATTCCCTAATAACCGAATCTCTAAAATCTCCAACCCTGGAACTGGTTCGTCTATAAGTACGCCCGATCTTACAAACAGACATATTTCAGATTTAAGTAAGTAATCTGATTCAAATATTAACACACTGAAATCACAACTAGTCTGTACACAGAGGTTTTCCCAGTCAAAAATAATGAAGTAGTATAATTATTTTTGGTATTCGTTTTTTCTCTATTATCGATTTGGAGGACACCCCACCCGCGTGTGTTGTCTCACAAACATAAAACATGCCAAATTTGTAGTTCAAAATAATACATTTTACTATGTAAGTTCTAAATCTTTAGTGAATTGACCGATTATAAAATTTAAAGGTAAGATTATTATCCAGGGCATCTCAGAGGCTTTTATTGATATTTTTATTAAGACGCAAGTTTTAGCGTTTTTGAAGCTGTACATTTTTTCTTCATTTTAAAATGAGCATAGATTAGGTAGGTACTTAAAAATAATAATATCAATAAAATACTCCGAGATGTCTTAGATCTAGAATCTTACCTTTAAATGTTATCATGGGTCAATTCACTCCAATTTTAAAAGTAATAACCTAAAAAAAATCGATTATTATTTATTTAAAATGTGCTTTGATTTACGTTTGTAAGACGAAGATATATTTTAAAAGTTTACATTATTTTTTTTTGTTTAACGTCAAGTTTTGTTAATATAGAGAAACCCCAAATTACATAATATAGACTTGATCCATACAACGACTTTTTCAATATTATTGGTTTTAGATCATTCATTACGAAAGAAGACAAGCGCTCCTATAATAATAATAATTTAGCCGTTTACAGTTTCAAATGTTGCTCTCCCGGTCAAAAATTAAATTTTATGTTTCTAAACAGCATACCGTCTTTTGGTTCTGAGCCCGCGTGATATAATATGTGAGCGTATACCATAATAATTTATACTTGATATTATTATTATTATATAGGTACCTATATGTTTGCACGCATACACTTCATATTTACGTTTCTATGATATAAACATATATATGTATATAGGTAGTAGATATAATATATGTAAAATACGAATAGACGTAAATTAACCGGGCGCTGAATAAATTTCTAACATCGAGCCGAGTCTAAATAATGCGAACCTCGATCCCACACATAAATACGTAATATGTATATCGTGTATGTTATTATAATAACAATATAATATATATAATGATATATGCATAATATCGTGTACACCCGAACCTGTATACACATACACCGCTGCCTGTTTTATATATATTATGCGACCGGCGACGGACATGCGAGTACCGCACCTATACAGCTACACTATTTATAGAATAAGTGCTTAGGTATATATACGACGCATACGTGTGTAGAACTTCGCTCGGACCTAGGGGTTCGGCTATTTTTTTATTATATACGATTATATTAAAATCGCAGACCGTTTTAGAGCGAATGGTGTAGCTGCAGTATACCACGCGCGTACGTGTTGTACCGCGGTCATGTAGACTTAAACGCTCCGTCCCTCCCCGCCGCGGTCGTCTGAGTACTCGATACGTTATATATTTACGTCAGTACACTTAATTTGTGTGTGTGTGGTGTGACTTATCCGCATAGTACAATTTCTCGCCGGCGAAACGACCGAAAATGATTATAATAACATATGTATATCCGACCACCTGCAACCCCGTCCCTCGGTCGACCCTAGATCCGCACGCACATGGCGCCCTATGACCGCCGTTCGAGAGAAAATTGAGAGACTATAATATTATAATATAATATAAAATGCTCGAAACAAGTCCGGTCGACTCACCTCTGTTGCTGACCGGCCGGCACGTTTCGTATCGCCTCCAGTAATTGGTGTTATCGATGGCCGAACAGTCTTCCCGGCCGTTGAAGTGAATCCTCGCGTAGTCGTCGCAATCCGTCACTCCGTCTCTGTTGCAGTCCTGCGGCGAGAAAAAAAAAATTGATAAGAAAAAATACCGAACCCACCCGCCGACGATAACAGAACACAAAAATCGATGGCGATCTCCTACAGGAGATATATATATCACATAATACATAATATTAACATATTTATAATTTTTTTTTTTTCATTGGTTTTTTGCTCTCGAATAAATCGAAAAAAAATATTTTCCTAGGTATTTTATTTTTCGATATCAGCCGAAAGCGCTTGTATAGTGATCGATACCGCTTGTAAGTGCACCTGCACCGCCACGGTGGAAGATACGCAAGCCGCTTTCGACCTTATCACTATATCGTGTCGGAATAATTATTAGGGATCGGAATTCACGGCCACTACAATATAACATAAACATATAATATATACAGTTAGGTATATAATATTATGCATGAACAATATCTAAAATATGCAAGCAAAAATGTTAAGTGTTATGCAAAATATTTATTATTTTAATTCGAAAAATAAAGTATGTACCAAATATAATATTTGTTATTATTTAATAACGTTTTTTTACGGTTATAGTATATTATTACTATGTATCGAGAGTTGTTTTATTAATTAAAAACCAAAAATAAATATCTGATTTTAGAAAACGTTGTTGATATTAGCGAAGTTAATTATTAAACTACAAAAATAATAATATTATCATTATCATTTATCCGTACCTAGGTAATTTATTTTTCAATATCAGCCGAAAGCGCTTGTATAGTGATCGATACCGCGTGTAAGTACACCTGCACCGCCACGGTGGAAGATACGCAAACCGCTTTCGACCTTATTACTCTATCGTGTCGGAATAATTATTAAGGCTCGGAATTCGCAGCCACTACAATATAAATAAACTTATAGGTATTTATTATGCACAAACAAAATCTAAAATATGCAAGCAAAAATGTTGAGTATTTTGCAAAATATATTTTATTTTTTTAATTCGAAAAAAAAAGTATGTACCAAATATATATCTATGAACGTTTTTGTACGGTTATAGTATATTACTTTATATCGAGAGTTGTTTTATAATTAAAAATAAAAAATAAATATTTGATGTGAGAAAAACTGCAGGTTGTCGGTATCGGCGAAGTTTAACTGCAAACATGATATGATTATATGTACCTACATAAATAGTATTAATAAATAAATATTTTTAATATTTGTTAAGTTGTATAATACTAAGTTGTACCTAAAGTGAAGTCATAGAATAAACACTGCAATTTTTTATTGAAAATATTGAGAAGGTATGCATACAGATATTATGTTCTTTTTGCACAAAATTGAAGAAAATACATTATTTTCTTTTTAAATTGGCAAAATATGCAAAATATGCATTTTACATTTTCGATTTTGAATATCGTCATTATATAGAATTCATATTTTCTAGCTTGGTCTGCTATAAAAATCAAGAGAATACTATAGAAAAATATGCAACATCTACAACTTCCGTGCCACAGTATAATAATTGATACAACCACGACGATAAAATATATCGGACGCTTTATATGGAGATGCGGACTAGTTGTAGACTTGTAGGTTAGGTCAGAAATACTAGTTGTGTCTAAAACAAAATTTATATTTCAGGATCAGTGTGCCGGATTAGCGCCGCTTAAAATTTTTATGGTCAGTATACCCGCAATTGCGCTTCTTTTATTTTACAGCCAGTAAAACAAAAGCGGTTACATTTTAGTTTTACTTGTTCAGGTATATGAAAAATATATTTTTGTCCAATCTAATGTGGAATTATATACCGCCAACATTTAATGTATTATCATCAACCATCATACATCTTACATAAACTATGTACCTATCTAATAAAATATTAATTGATTATATTATTATTATTATTATAGTCAACGTATTACTGAACGAACTAGTTAAATAATTTTTGTTTTCGAAAAAAATAAAATAGTTTTGCATTTAACGTTAATACCTGTGTAATTGCTATCACCATTGATCTCTCAACTCTGATTAAATAACCGATCACGATAAGAAAAGCAAATTTTAAGCACAATATTGGTAAACTGCCGTATATGATAATATAACCTTATCCCAAAGAATTTGACCGTGAAACGATCGATTTCGTGGAATTCGATCCAAAATCGGGTCCCGGAAACCAATCTGCTCCAAGTCACGTTTTTCTCTAAAGGTGTAAATTAAGTTTAATAATAATGATACGTGCAGAGTGCACGTCAGACTCTGCAAGCTGTCCAAACGACATTTCTACATTATTGGTCATCTCGCTGTGTGTATAATTCATTATTACCGTCATCAGACGAATTCGATTTAATAATACAGCAGCCTATGTTAATATTTGCCATGAAACAATATAATAACAGGGTACGTCGGCGAAGATCTTAGGTCGTTATTACGTTTTCAACGAATCCGATAAAAATAGACACCACCTGTACTACCTACCTATATTTTAATATATTATTCTGTGCTACCTAAATGCATTTCAAATGTGACTTTGTTGGCGTGACGTCAGCCGAAACTCCGCTCATGCGCATGGGTCTGCTCGTCGTCATGTGTATAATATTATATATTTATATTATTATAATAGGTATTATAATTTATAATAAATACCAGATGGCGGAAACAATCACTAGGTATATAAATATTCAATGAATCAATACCCAGCTACTCTGCTAATGGTCTCTTAACAATCACTCCGTGGCCCTTGATCGGTTCATTAAATTTTAGCGAACCATTAAATTAATTAATTTTATCATGCAACTCTTGCAACTCAGAATTATTATAGTAGTATAGATGTGTATACGTATCATCGACGATCTAGTATTATAATATTAAAACGATATCAAAATGTTGGCACACATCAAATTCGTCCTACATTGAACGAAATCAGTGGCGAGTTTAAGGGTGGTCGGACCAGAGGGACGGTCCCTCCACCATAATTAGCCAAACGCCTTTAGGTTAAGAGGAAGTTTCACCCGCATTTGTTGTCTCCGTCTTACACACGTACGGCATACCGAGAAAGCTACAGTCATAACTCATAACTAAGAAACGACATTTTCACCACATATAAAGGAGAACTTTGGCTGTGCAATATCGTTTTTAGCTTTTTGATATCACTTATACGAAAAAAGTTCTTATTGTTTCAAAATCCATTATTATTTGTGTTTATTAAACTTTAATAACTTTTTTTTTGAAGTTCCGACAACGAAAAAATAAAAACGATATTGCACAGCCAAAGTTCTCCTTATTTATGTGGTGAAAATTTCGCAAATGATCGATATATAATAAAGAGACCTGTGTATTATAAAATGAACTTGAATTCAGCTCAAAGTGTGCTTATAAGATCGAACAGGCCGCTTTTTTGAATTTCACTCCCAAGTTTCCTAAAATTTGTTTAAAAATTAAAAACTAAAACTAGATTGAAAAAGTGTCCTGATCCATCCCGTGTACACTTTACGCTGAATAGTTCTAATAATGATAATTTTTATTGCCTCACTTTATCGATCGTACTGTTGGACGCTAAATGGGTAGTTTTTACTATTATACGTATGTTGCACGCGTGTGAAAGACTTGTGAGAGACAACAAAAATCGGCAGATATCCAATTGCATCATGAGTGTATTAGGTTTCTGTTATAACAATATGTATCAATTAATATAGACGGTTATTTAATATTTTGTAGGTCAATGTTCAATTATTTCGAAAAGTATAAACGTTTTTGGAAGTATAATTTTTTTATACGTAATTTGAAGTCATTACAAAACAAAGTTTTTGAAAACAAATTTTTATTTTAACTATATTTTATCGTTGTTGTTTTAACAGGTTTTTTTAACTACAGCTTGGGTAGGTATATTATATTTTTTTAATGTCGTATTCCGAAACAGTATATTTTTCTGAGAATTTCAATGTATATAAAAATGGAATTTTGAACGTGTATTATACATTTATGCCCACCCCGCTATAGTTAATTACAATATATTATGTACGAGTATTTAAAGTTTTGACGAACGGATAGCTGCATAATATAATATCGTAATAGAGGACAAACAATTTTGTGGTGGTACCTACCTATAATATACCTAACTCGCGCTTGTTATATTATATTCCCCCATATTATATTCCGGGTAAGTCGAGAGGGTTTATCGACGACTCGTGCTGTTTTTTTTTTTTTTTTACAGTTATTAATCGTGCTCGACAATGTTTTTATAAAAAAAAAAAAATAGATTAATAAAACTCGTTTTGAATTATTCACACGTTCAATGCGCGGCATTATACTCGTCACCAACGTCACACCGCACAATAGACTCGCGAGGGCACAAAACCGTTCCTACTTGAATAATTTATCCGAGTGCGAAACATAATATATAGTTTTTAAAGGGCGAAAAATGTCCATTTTGTTTGTGGGTTTATCGCACGTTTTTGTAATCCCACATAATGCGCTTGTCCGAGTGCGTTCGCCACGTGCACGTGTATAAACGTCATATATATATATTGTATAATGACGCTCAGAGACGTTATTTTAGCATAATATTATCATTAGTTAATATTATAACAAGTGCTGCAGTAATATCACAATATAATAATTATTGTCCAAGAAAGTATTAATATATTGTATAACATTACTATGATAGGTAAAAACAAACTAGTCCGCGATCGTCACCGTTATATCGAGACATTAACGATAATAATATATTAATAATTAGTCTACCTATACTTGTGCAATCATTAATCTGGTCGATATCGGTCGTTACTGTTAGTGTTATTTTATTATATCATTGGCATTATAATACGAAATCGCATCATATACTTTGTCGAATTATCGTCAATAATAATATTACAACGGCGTCATACTGCAGCCAACGATTTCGTACAATATTATATTATTATGTCTTTTTCAACGTACCTATACGTCGAAATAATAAACAGATTTTTTTTCTAACGATTGCGAAACTGCTTCAATAACATGTACAATACAAAATGTCTGCCCAACCGACAATTTTCTCGAGTAATGGGATATTATGATTGTCGGTTTATGAAGGCACTTGTGCATTAGTCTTATAATGTCATATATTTATATTAGTATATACCTACTGCAGGGTTATTCGAAATGAACCATCCGATGCTCTGGGCACAACTTCCCAGTGGTCACCTGATCTTACGACCATGCTTATTTTGGGGATATATTGAATTTAAGATATTATACTTTGTGTACGTATAAAAATATTATGGTCTGCGACCACGATAAAACCACGAGAGCTAAAAAAATTTGCAAAACTCAATTACAACGGATAATGGAATGAATTTGAGTTCAGACTAGACGTTGTTAGTATGACCAATGGAAGCCACACAGAAAGTGTTTTATATGTGTCATCGATTAAAATTAAAATACTATTATTTTGTTTAATGTAAGTACCACATAACTCCAAATTAAAAACTAAAAATATACATTCATTGTATAACGATAAATCATTTTGAATAACAACTACGTGATTTATTAAGCGTATATTTAACTGTGTTGAACACGACGGCGATGCACACAAAATTATTGTAATATTGGACGGACAAAACAAAAAAAAGGCTACCCGCGGGTCACAGATGACTTCCGAGTCCCAATAATAATAATAATAATGATATTCGTATCGACTATATTGTATTTGTATACATTAGGTGCATTAGGTATATCTACCTAATATCGCGGGTGAATAATTTATGAGTTTCGTTGAAAACCCATCGCCGCGTACGCCATAATAGTACCTAATATAATGTACCTACACGCACAGTCATCAATAATAATAATAATAATTATGTATAATGTCGGATTTTAATATCGCGATTTGATGACTAATGTTTGCGTTAGGTATATTCTTGTTGGCTAAACCTGCAGTACATCAAGGACACCGATCCCCGCTCATCGATCGAGTATTGTGTGACTAAACTTGTGTGCAGCGTTGTAAAAAAAAACACTTTCAAAAAGTATATACAATGCAATTTGAATGCAAAAGCACTTGAAATTTTATTTCTATTTTTTTCATTGAGTAAACATATATATACTGTATAGTACCTACGTACCTATATATACCAAATCATACCGTTGCGGTATTAATATTATATTATATTATTATATCGTAACAGAATGTCGCCAACTCTGCAATATTTTTTTAAAAACTATTAAATTCATCCGAGTAGGTACTATTATAGTATACGTACGTAGGTATAAGTAGGTAAGTAGCTTTGTAATTTACTCTATCGAGGACCGTGTGTTGGCTCTAAACAAAGAAAATATTCGTATAACGAACACTAACTCTTTGTTCGTAGGTGGTTTGCATCCTATGTATGTGACACGATGTACCCTGAAGAATGCGATTCACGTTGTATAACCAATAGTCATGATTAAAGCACAGATTTGTATGCACATAATATATCACAAAATGCAATATGATATGTTATGTTCAGTTAAAATTGTGAAAATATTCAACGACATTTCTGAGCAATAGGCCATATTTTACATAATTGAATCTTTTATTTGATGGTTATTATTAATTTGTTAGGTATAAAAATTTAAATTTTAAATACATTTAACAGCTAAAATATATTATTAGATACTAAATTCAAAACAAATAGTTTTTCTAGTACAACTGCTTGACGAGATTATGAACAAGGAAGTCCTCTTCCTGGTTAAAACGATAAAATTGTTATTACATAGTTTACCAAAAAACGATAGGTTTATAGTAGTCGGCGACATTTATTATCAGAATTTTCTACTCAACAAAATGTTATTTTACACACCTTTGTTAGATTTATCAAAGCGTATATTATTTAACTTCACTCCGATATGTCATAAATATAATTAAATGTGGTAAAAATATGCAATAATTATCAAAATATATGGGGAAATGCACAATTTTGGTATGCAGAGCTCAAAACTGTTACAATTAAAACATAAATATACAATTGCATAAAAATCCGGGCTTTAGTTAATACGATAATATAGGTATAATTTAATACGAGGTGATTATACTGGTTATTGGTTAGTGAGAGGGGTGTGTGGGTAGCCAATGTTAAAAACAATACTAGACTCAACAAAATGTTTTCAAAAAAAAAAACTATAAACCAATTCGGTACCGAAACATTATTTACCGACTGCTGTTATAGTAACTATACCAATAACCAGATACTTGTTATGGGGTGCGCTGAAGTCGCGATAATAATATTATTATAATATCGCGTCCCCGAGAGACAATTAAATCGTCGACGCTGCATAATCATAATATATTATTATTATGAATGCTACAAAATTTATTGTTGCCGTAACACTCGCTCTGTACGTATATGCGTGACGGCCTGCGACGAGTGTGTTTCGTGTGACGTTTATTATGTATATTTATACGACGCTGAGCGTGTTTGAACGTTTTCGATCATTTCCAACCCCCGACGGCACACAGTTGGTGTATTTTATTATGCACCCGTCGTCACAGCCCTCGCCGCGGCCAATAATGTATACCTAATAACAATAATAGAATCGTTATCGTCGTGATTAACGGTGGCGTTTCTGCCAACGACTGGACAAAGCGTTTCCTACGAGGACGTCGCCAGCGGAACGCTCGCCACCCACCACCCACACCAAAACAACGAACTTCGGTGATGTCGTTCTCGAGGTTAACAATAATAATTATTATACAACGGTCAACGATGTAATAACGACGACGGCGGCTCGCGCTTCCTTCCGGCCCTCCGACGCCGCCGCTTAAATACCCAAATAATATTATTACTCGGCTGCAGCGAGGTAGCCACAGGATTCAGCTTTGAGGGTGGAGGGCTGATCGTTTGTTATATTTAGAGGAGGCTTAACTAGGGAATCCAAGTTTGGTATATTATATTATAATATGCGGATGCCCGCGTGGGTAAACAACGCTTTAGACTTTTTAGGCAACCTTCTTACAATTAATTACGATTTATTATTAATAGCTAGACGCACGAGTTAAGTATCACGTCTTACGCGTTCACAGCACAGATACCGAAAACGTTTAAACAATTATTTGCCCGACATTTCGGGGTGGGTGCATAGACTATAGATGGACGCAGTCTTATGGTATATTTTTCTAACAACGTCAGCCCCCGGGCTTCTTGTCCTCTCACTGTCTCTGCCATTAGTCCATTTATACATCTAAAGGTCTGCAGTCGGCACTTACCCGTCCCCATTTGACCATGTAGTTCTCGACGACCTTTTGCGCGCATTCCATGTTCGAAGCACAGTCAACGAACGCCTGGTCCCGGTCCGGGTCGTCGTCCGCCAACACCAACTGGCCGGCGTCCTTCCAGTAATCGCGGTACAGGTAGTAAGGACCACAGTAACCGCGCGAGCACCCCACGGTCATGTTGCACAGGGTGGACGCGTAGCACAGGCACCGCATGCAGTTTCCGTTCAGGTTGGACACGTGCCGGCCTGCAACAACGACATGTACATGTAATTCCATATACGATTTAAAATTAATTTGATAACCTTTTATATTCTGATACCTATTTTGGCGATCATGGATATATATACCAAATACTCATGCTCTGATGTTAATTAAATATTGGCTAGTGAGAATTTATTTTGAATAGAACTGTTGTACACTTATTTATTTAACTGTAGTATTAAAATCTTCGATTTAAACCTATTTCTGTTTTTTTTAGATTCTGAGAAAAGCGAGGAAGTTAGTGGTTTTACAATGATGTTTATTTTGTTTTTTATATCCTGTATACAAAATTACTACCAGAAGGAGTGCTTCGATTTCGACATATAGTACTTTATCTTTTAGCAAATTGAATCAAAATGGTACTTTAGAGAGGTCATTTTTTGATTTTATCAATAGTTATTTAATGCCACTCGAAAAACCACCAAAAAATTACGAAAAGCCGCTAAATTAGGATTTTGATTTCTAACACTTCGTTTATCACCATAGAAACGAATAAAAAAAGGCAAGTAAGTGGATGTCGCTCAGCTGTACAGTAGGTTACAAGTTGGTCATTTTTTAATGGATTGTATTAAACCTGAATTCAATGATATAATATCATTGTATAAGAAAAAC